>JAHWFP010008557.1:4052-28143 GCA_023313725.1 Lithobius niger | reverse complement strand
ATCGATTAACTTGGCTAATAGGATTAACCTTGGCGGCCTTTCCCTGGTGGAATGATATCACTACCTTCAAAGGCCGATCGTTTTTGGAAACTTGGGGGGTTTTTCTACCAGTTTTGGTTTTGGGTGGATATCACAACTTTCATAGGACTGTGAACGTACATAAGGTTACACCGTCTGTTTAAGATGCCTCAATCCCATTTTTGCACAAACTAACTAACAATCGCTGATTTCGTTCGCTTCGCTCACTCAATCAGCGCATCCCCTTCAGTTGTTTCATTTAGCTCTTCACCTTCCTCTTAATATTTCAAGATTTCGTTCACATTTAGTCATGCAGAAACCCCCGAAGGTCGCTGTTACTAAAACAGCAGAAAGCGAAGCAATTTATTTTTAGGTTATTAACAAAAAAACCATTAGCTCGTGTATGCTTGTATTGTTGCGTAACCATCATCTAACGCGCATCCCTTTATTCTTACGCAATTCACGGCAACGTTAATGTTTCTTTACTTTGTCCTTCCTTACAGTTCAGTTTTTAATTCATCCAGGCTTTTACAATAAATCTAAGGACCAGTCTTGATTGTTCAAGCCATTGTTGCTTAAAATCTTTGGTTGCAACTTGGAAAAGAAACGAAATTTAAATTCGCCAGCGGCGAATTTCAAAAACCTCCCACGCATTTGTCCTGACCCCTACAACCCCCAAACCAACAAAAGGACCCTCCTCAGATCACTATGAATCCGTGAGCAAAAGTTCAGGTATGTAGGCCTTAACAATTTTGCGCTAGCCATGAGCAAAAAGTCTATGGGATTTAACATGGGAAAAATCTTATTAGCTAGCTAGCTGGCTAGCTGGCTGGTCCTGCACGTATCCGACCCTAATATTTACGTTAAATATTATTTGGAACAAGCTGGTGGAAGTAATCAACTGTACTACAGGGGAAGCCGGGTGCAGAGGGGATTTGGTTTAGATAGCATTTTCGGGCATCAGTTTTTTTTGCAATGCCTTTAATAAAACGTGGCGCTTCACACATAGGCCAAGCTCTTGCTAGAAGTGGAGTCAATGTGGCGCTCGATGCAATGGCCAGTTCAGACATAAGACAGCGCCAAAATCCATTTACAAAATATGGGTCGTCAACTGGCGGCTGATGCTGCAACTAACATTAATGATCAAGTAGGTGATGGCCGGGAAAAAGGACTTAAAAGGAAGCGTTCGACGGGAGGACCTCATTCTAAGCGCAGCCGTGCTAGAGCAAAGTATGACATTTTTACCTCCTGAGATGGC
Source organism: Lithobius niger (assembly GCA_023313725.1). Classification (NCBI taxonomy): domain Eukaryota; kingdom Metazoa; phylum Arthropoda; class Chilopoda; order Lithobiomorpha; family Lithobiidae; genus Lithobius; species Lithobius niger. Next base: position 26,867 of record JAHWFP010008557.1, on the reverse strand, counting down.
ATTACTTCATCACAAATCTGCAGAATGCTGCAAGAGTGAACTGGACATTATTGCAGTGCCTGCAACACAAACGCAGGTACAAAAGGGGTCGTGGGTGACTTACCTTCCTACGGCCAACATTAGTGATACGGGACCTATTAAGTTTTGTCATTCATTGTTTACCCAAATTGACGTCACTTTATCCGATAGGCTGATTAGTGGTGGGAGCAACACGTATGCGTACAGAGCTTACCTCGAGACATTATTAAATCATAGTGAAGAAGCCAAGAAAAACTGGTTAGCTGCTGGTTTGCTGTCGCCCAAATTAATGCAGGATGGAATACGCGTCAACGAATTGCGGCAAATTCACGCAGTTTTGAAATGAAAGGAGGTTTACACATTGATTTGCTTCACCAAGATTGTTACATGCTCAATAACACCTGTTTAAGATTCCGATTCTTGAGAAGTCCTAATGCATTCTGTTGAATGTCACCCGAACAAGATGCAGATTATAAAGTTGAAATTCAAGAAGCTACGCTCAGCATAAGGAAAGCCACCCTGTCACCGGCAGTGCCAATTGCATATAGCCAAACTTTATAATCAGCCACAGCAAAATATCCACTTAATATAGAGGAAGTGAAGACTTTTTCTCAATATGAAGACAATATTTTTTTGGGTTCGTTACCACGCCGAATGGTATTAGGCCTAGTTGACGCAACTCAACGCAAGTTATCCAAGAAATCCTTTTAATTTTCAACATTTTAACGTAGGCTACATTGGAATAAACATTGACGGAGAACAGTGCCATTTAAATCACTGGAACCACATTTTGCAGAAAACAGATTGAAAGTTACCTTATTCTGTTTGGTTGTTTGGAAAAAGGAGGCCATGGCATTTCTATGCAGGCTTACCCCTTAGGCTTCACGTTGTGGATGTACGATTTCACGCCTGACCTTTTCTGCTCAGATCATCTTAATCTTATCAAGCAGGGAAATTTAAGAGTCGAACTACGATTCAGAGTTGGCTTACCCGTTTCAGTAAACTCTATTATTTTAATAGCGTTTGACAACATGCTAGAAATTGATCAAAATCGTAACGTGATGTTCGACCATACTTCATAATAAAATGGATAGAACAGAGATTAGACTTAGCCTGAAGAATTGTAATTCGACAAAGAAATTTATCATCGTTGTTCATTCGTCCGATTTATTGCCAGTATCTTTAAATCGATTTCCTGCAGCAATAGTGTGTAACACAGATGATAGTACTCAACCTGGAACCCACTGGGCCGCATTTTATTTTCCAGCAAAAGACAAGTGTGCCGAATTTTTCGATTCTTACGGACGACCCACAAGCTACTATTAGCATTATTTCGTAAGCAATCCTGTTTACCTATTGTAAAATAAAAAATATAAAAATAAAAAATGTAAAAAAAAATGTGTCGCAGTGAATATACAATTAATATTTCTCCCACGTTTTATACACTTTAGCATAAAGATTTGTTCTTTGTGAACGCAGTCTCTTTTTTATTGTACTGTGGGGAGTAGATTGACATCTAGGGGCAGTTAAAACTTGCTTCTTCTGTTTAGGTTTAGTATTTTCTAATGATTCAATATCACGGATCAAGTGTTGCCATCCTATAGGGCGTTATGCAGCATTCGACGAAAGTATGAAGAGGGGGTAGGGGGAGTGGAACAGGTGCCACTGGCAGCATACTTGAAGTCGATGGTTGAGCAGGAGGGATATCGGTACGCCGAGCGCGCTGATATACAAGATAACGCTGGAAAGTTTGTTGATAAAGATCGGATTTCGTTTGAGGATCTAAGGATTCATCACTAAGTATTCTAGTGAGTTCGTTATTGATGGATGAGACTGCAGTTCCATAAGGCTTTGGTTTTTGAGCAGGAAGTGTACTACAATACGATCGACGGGGACTAATGCTAATTTTTGAAAGTGTGCCATTATGATCGCAAACCTAAAATTCCACCAAGTACTGGGGTTAGTACAGATAATAATGGCCCATAAATCCTCCCTCCTGATTTAAAATACCAAGTTCCTGGCCAAGTTCAAACGACGATCTGCCAGTTGGCGTATTGGACGTTTATATTTAACTAATTTGCGTTTCTGTTGGGGTGTGAGGTTGACATTACCTTTTAATATATTTTGGCAACATTCACATAATGAGTACACAATATCTTTACCTCCCGCTTGCAGTATAGTTTTTCGTCGTTTTGGAGATACTTTCAACAACAGTTTTAATACCAGAGCGGCTTTGCGCAAGCGAACAGTGTGTTCTGGCGTGTCTTGCATAAAGTCAATCATTATATACCCGTGCGCTTTGGCTGTTGCATCGGAATAAGCTTCCATCAGAAATTTACTCTCACCAGGATACACCTGTCGTGCCAAATGAACAATTTGTGACCGTTCGCGTGGATTTTTAAAGAGAATTAAGTAGTGAGCATTCAAACTAATTGTTCTACTTTCTTTACTTTTAAAGAATAAATTTTGTACCATGAAAATAACTGTTAGATTTCGATCGTGGGAACCTTTGACACATTGACGTCACTTTCGCTTGATATTCACCGTAGCACCAAACATAAAGAAAGAACAGGAAGAGATATTGGCAGCATGTTCCTGGAGACAGAAAAATACTTTTATCAGCCACTATTTCCGTGATGTGAGTGGCTCTGGTAGAAGAGATGATATGTTGGAACATGTGATGGCTGGCAGTCGTGTAGGCCGTGCGTAAGGACTGGCATGTCAGCTAGTTGGTGTCAGGCACTCGGGGGGAGTGTGCAGACACGTTTGATATTAAGTACAATGTTTTGTTAACGAGTTCAGTTATTAGTATTTAAGAGTTCAGTTACTTAACGGTTCAGAATCGGTAAGTAATTTGTACACATTAGGAAGTGTCGTGGGTGGACGTGACAAGAAAGGATGAAACTTTGCACAAGGTGGGTTCGTTAAAGTTAGGAAATTATTCTTTAAGGTGCCCTTAAGTGCAGCTGGCTCGAGGTTCTCAGCTTGACCCACCTCCATTTGGACAAAGTCAGCTAATACTAAAGGGAAGTATTTTGCAGATAGTAAGAAACGGAAATTTATAATTCTAAAATTAGTTTTTACTATACAAAAATACTTACCTTTAGTAAGAACCCACCCACCAGCCCTGCTCTCGCTGAACCCAAGCAAGCTTGTTTAAATTTGGGCAATTTGACAGCATTACCATTTAAATGTAAACAAGCTTGCTTGGCTTTCCCACCAGATGGCTCTACTCATGCTACCTTCGTAGCTAGAGCCGCCATATTGCCCACTAAAAAGTTTTAAAAAGTTTGTTGAAAAAATTTTGATTGGAAATTTTAAAAAAAATTTGAAAAATATTTACACAAATTTAGAAAAGTTTGTTTGAAAGTTTAGTTTGCAAAAAAAAGTTTGTTTGCAAGTTTTAAAAAAAGTTTAGAAAAGTTTGTTTAAAAGTTTAGTTTGCAAAAAGAGTTGTTTGCAAGTTTTAAAAATAAATTTTATTACAAATTTTAAAAAAAATTTAAAAATTTTCAAGTAAAGTTGAAAAAAAAATTAAGTTAAAAAAAACAACAATAAGAACACAAGTTAGAAAAATATTTACATTTAAAAAAAAACAAGTTTAAAAAAGTTACCAAAAAATACACCAAATAAAAAAAGTTAGTTACTAATTGTAAAAAAGTTTCAAAATAATTACTAATTTAAAAAATTTTGAAAAGTTTGCACAAGTTAAAAGTTAAGTTACTAATTTAAAAAAAAATTTGTTCTGAAAAGTTGTTACAAATTTAAAAAGAAACTAAGTTAAAAAAGTTAAGTTAAAAAAAGTTGGTTGTGAAAAGTTTGATTGCAAGTTAAAAAAGTTAAGTTAGAAATAAAAAAACTAAGTTTAAAAAAATAATTTACGCAAATTAAATATGAACAACAAATTTTAAATTACAAATTACAAATTACAATTTTTTAAAAATTTTCAAGTAAAGTAGAAAATTAAAAAAAACACAAGTTTAAAAAAGTTGGAAAAGTTTTAAAACAATTTACACAAAATAAAATAAATATGTACAACAAAACAATACACAACTTGAAAAAAGTTTCTTTGAAAAATTATTTATGCCAATTAAAAAAACACAAGTTTAAAAAAATCTAGTTACAAAGTTTAAAAAGTTTGTTGTGAAAGTTAAGTTACTAATTTAAAAAAGTTTGTTTGAAAATTAAGTTAGAAATTTACCAAATAAATTTGAACAAGTTAAAAAAAAGTTAAGTGGCAAAGTAAAAAGTTTGAAAAATTTTGTTTACAAGTAGAGTTTATGCTTGCCAATAAAAAAAAACGCATGATGGAAATTAAGTTACAAATTTAGGTTCGGTTTGAAAAGTTTGTTTGCAAGTTTTAAAAAAGTTATTTACACATTAAAAAAAACTTGTGCACTATTTACAACATCATCATCATCATCATCACCACCAAACAATAGCTCCGCTAAACATTCATCAATTCTGTAGAGGTAACCTAAATAGCAAGTAGACCCATCGCACAGAAGCACATTCTTGTCATACACAAATTTATATAATTTCACTGTGTCTTTTGTGAACAGGCTCGCAGTTGCTTTGTCCCTAGTGATTGTAGATGTAGTCACAACAATAGTCGATGCATGGTCGGTGTTAACAATGAAGTCCCGTAGAGTATTAAAGTTTAGGAGCTGTGATGCTGAATAGTTGAGCGTGATTCCTCTAACTTTACACACAGTCTTCCCATTACTCAAACGGTAGGCGTAGTTTTTGGGTCCTCCAGAAACAAACTTGGTGATGGTGATATCTGGGCCATGACATGCCAACTCGTCCGACAGCATGCCTAGATAGTCTTTTACGTACGGTTTTAAAGGGTCCTTCCCTACAGGGTGGCTGTACAGGATACTATCAGTGTCGCTGTTGTGAGCATTCTCGCCGACAACGTCCAGGAACTTGTATAAATGCAGCCTTGCGAGAGCCGTAGTAAATGCTGCGACGGCTACATTTGTATGTTTACTCGGAGTGATGAATTCGGCAGTCTTTAAATAACTGACGACGAGTGTCTCCGTGTTGGCCAGCACTACGTTGGTAATGGCGTACTCTTTACTGTTGAGCAGCTGCTGCCACCTTGCCATCATTGTGACGTATTCGGTTGTTGTCAAGTTGTCACACATTAATTTTAATTACCTGTTTAAACTTTACGAGCTTTGCGAGAGTCCTGGGTTTGGCTTAATGTTGTCGGGGTCCAGTCGAATTCTTTCAACTTGGTAGAAGTCATCTTGTATTGGGCCTTTAGAGCAGGGTCGCCAGCAGTCCAAGGGGATACCCCGAAGCTTCGGTTTTGAGCTAGAATGTTTTAAAAATATATTAACAATCAAGAAAAAATATTTTAAAAGCTGTGGAAAAAACAACAAAAACAACAACAAGGTAAAAAAAGTTAACTGAATAAATAATAATTACTTTTACTGTTTAATAGAATTTTTTTTTAAACCAATAATTACTTTTACTGTTTGATAGAAAAGTGAAACCTTAAAGAAATAATATATATTTTCTGTTTTTAAAAGTTTTTTTAAAAGTTACCTTCAAGAATGTATCCACATACTCAGTATATAGGCCAGTAGTTTGATCAGGGTCGTCTGGTTTGCTTGCCTGGACACTTTCAGAAAAATGCCGCAGCTCAAATGTTGTGATGATACGGTACCCCTTGGTGATGGCGACATCTATTTCGGGGGTACACCAAGTACCTTCGAGGGCTCGATCCACATCATCATGGCGGCAAGGCAGTTGGTGGTTTGTTGTTGCACATGCCTTGCACAATATAAACATGAGCTTCCCTGCACATCGAATCGGAAGTACAGGTTGGTAAAGGTCTTGTGGGGGTAGCACGATTCCATAAAACAAGCCGTAGTGTTTTGACGAGTCATATGAAGTGTTTTTCAAAACTGTGGGGTGGCCTTTAGGCATTTTGCCTGTCTTATTAATGAATGGATATTCTGATAATACGTCCATGTATTTGATCACATGTCCAGGCTCGGCTACAGTATGTAGTGTTAGGGCATTCGTTCGGCTACCATAGAAAGCGTTGCGGGGGTTTAATGGTAACTTCACTGTGATGGTTGACAGAAAATACTGCAGGTCCGGGTCGGTGTTTTTCATTTGTAAAAAATCTGACTCCCACATGGTGACTACTGTATAGCCTTGCGAGCGTAAGAAGCTTTCTCTGTCAAGCGTGCGCTCATTAAGCTCCCCATGGTTTATCTTAGCATAGGGTTGAACGTGGCTGCGGGGTATTTGGCGGGATTCCCGTGACAGAAGTCTCCGTAAAACTCGAGAACAGTTTGCGAAGCACTGTGGAATACATCGACGTAGTAGCGCCCGATCCTCTCCTTGCACCATTCCTCGAGTGTTTGAATGTGATGTTACGCCTGTGCTCCTCCCAAAGAATCCACTCTTGAGCTAGTAAGCTATCTTTCCTAGGGCCTGCCGAGACAGGTAAGATGGTGATGCTGTCTTTAGCCAACCAATTAGTGCGGAAGGCTTTATGGCAGGCCCCAGGAAGGGTGAGGGAGGTGTGGAACGGGTCAACAGATGTTACTTCTTCAAAGAGGGTTTTAAATTTCTGACAGGCCAGTCGCAGTACAGTTACGTCATCGTTGCAATATTTGAAAAGCTCTTCTTGCAAATTGTAAACAACAGTGGGATCAGAAGTAAAATGGGAGGTCTCACTTTAATGCCAAGGGATTTTTTAGCATCTGCAGGGAGTGACTCGGGTTCGAACATTGGAGAAACGAGTGGCTATCGATAAAACGGTAAGTAAACCCAGAAAAGTCTGTTGCGTTCTTGAATGTGGTAGTTTGGCCTTTATCGTCCTGCATAATAATGAGATTTGCTACGTGTTTTCCGTTAGGTAGCAACACGAAAGCACGCATTATATTTTAAGTAGGGTTTTAGTCTTTGGTCGCAGTCCCTACTGTGGCATGAACTACACATTCCTGGACAAATATGCTGCCATTCGTGAGAGTAGGTAGATTAACAAGTCTTGCATGAATAGTTCCTACAAAAGAAGCCAGCTATGGAGGTAATGACATCAAAATGGTTTTTGTGAAATAGTAATGCTACTAATTGACCTCCATTAGCCGCGTCGAAAACAACTGAAAAATTGGCTTCGGCACTGTACACTACAAAGCGAAACTGTGTACCTAGATGTTGTTGAAAAATGCTGAATTCCGCAAGCCAGCACGGTTGCAATGGTACATTTGCAGCACGATGTAATTCGATAGCAGCGTCAACTTGAGCTAAGTTATGACAGTTTTCTTGCTGCGAGCCCACACATCCAAATCCAAAATAGTCCTCTTACGTGGGCCTCGAATTTCTGACTAACCCTTTCCTTTTGGCGCTGCTGTGGTGTGTTGGACTGTCAAATTAAGGGGAGGGTGAAATCAAATGGGTCGTTCGACTGGCACTGACTCTCTAAAAATTCTAATATGACATCATCCGTTAACTTGTCATGATCCATAAAACCAGTTGAAATTGCATTTTCTAGCTGCTCACTTTACAACACCACCCGAATCCGGCTTCTGTCAACATCGATGTTTACTGGCTTGATGAGCCTAACCACGTGATCAAATGAATCACGAACATTGTGTGGTAGCTCGGTCGGCCTTGCAGTCAGACTCGGATCTAGAAATCTAAGCTCGAAATCTTCAATGCTAAATTTAAATTTTGGAGAGTGATCTTTCTTGATTAGGACAAGTGAAAAAGCTGGCGTGCGAACGGGATTGCCAAATGTTGGGCGCACACTCGGAGGCGTAGAATGATAGTCGTCATCGTCGGAATCGTCACCGACGTGAAGTGGTTGTCTGTTATTAGCAGCTCTAATACCATCTGCAAACGTGCCATTTGAGCAACATGGCTTTGGTGAAATTGATCTTGGTGGGACACTTTTACAAGGGGGAGGGCTGGTTTCCCTGGCCAGACCGCACAGAAAATCAACGAAACTCTCGTTTAAAAAATCAGCATCATTTACACTAATTTTTGGATCACTAATAATTGAAGCACTAATTTCTGAAGCACTGGTAATTGAGGCACAAGGTGCGGGGGAGCCGCACACTTCGTAAGCAATATTGGTTTCGAGGGGCAGGAGCTCACATTCGATAAACTGATCAGGTTGGGTTTGGTTAAAGGGGCTGTCGGCCAAAGCACAAACACTGTCGGTGAAAAACTTCATGTCGGTTGAAAGGGATGATGCATCATTTTGTTGCGAGTTAAAAATGTCCATATCGGGCCAATCAATGTCCATAGCAAATGTTTGCATATAGTTTGATAAAACAACACACTGACAAAACACTGCCTGAATCCGGCGACTCATCTTTGCCCTCGGGCGGGGGTTCTAATTTACGCTTCATTTTTCCTGCCAAATTAAAAATTAAAACTACGTTGTTAAATCCGACCAAAAATAGTTAATAACCATTCTAATAATATTCATACTGTTCGATAAATTTGTTTTAAGCCTACACAAAAAACTACGTTGCTAAATGCGAATAGTTGTTTGCTAAAAAAAATCGCAACTTGGGCAAAACTGTTAGGCCTACACACGTTTGTCCTAAACTGACGGATGTTGGCTTCTCCCGCGTAAACTCAAAACCAGCGTAGCTAACGCAGGAAAAATGAAAAGTGCTCGCATCACGGCCAAAATCGGCATGTGTCTGGGGGACGATGCTGGATAAATTTTTTTTGTTAACATACCATTTTGTTTTATGTCCAAAGTTTTGATTTTCAATTAATAGCAACCTATCCTAGTTGCTTTCAGTGTTTTTAAAAATACTACAGCAATAAAATAAGAACATCAGTAATATTCTTCAAGCCTAGCTAACTTTTTGTAATAACGGAATTCATCTAACAGAAATACTTACCGGATAAGTAAGTCGTGCCGTGCGTGAAGTTTAACCCATGATCGGTAGGAGTTTAGTCGTAGGAAGAAGCAGTCGGGTCGGGGAGAAATCGGGAGATGTCTGTTCGGTTGTAAGGTGTAAAATCAGCGGGAAAAATCAGGTTGTTACTCGGTCGAAAGCAAGTAAGAACTGGTAACCCCAGTCCGAGGAGGGCGCTGTTTTATAGGGCAGGGTTGCCCATGAGTCATTGAGTGGGGTGCAAGCCCTTACATGTCGCGTGATCCAGGGAATCCCCTACAGTCCTTAGCAGCACTACCTTCTAGAGCTGACTAGTACAATAAAGAAAAGTGGCGTTGCTAACCTCGAATTAAAACAAAGTTATTATACTGGATTTGCCATAGCAACGAAATAAAATAATTTTCACGTGCACCAGTCGTCATGAACACAACAGCAGATATCGTCACCTAAAAATTAAAAATTTTACAGACTTTTTGCTTGCTTGTTTGTTTGGGACGGGTCTTTGGCCGTCGAATAGCTCTGTAAATCTTCATAGATGGCCTTCTCATACGTCTTAAGACTCCATTTCGAATGCCTATACCGATTTCAAGTTTTCAACGAAAAGCATCGCTCTCTCTCGGCCAATAAAGTTGCTCGAGGATGCCTACACGAGATTTTTTGTTTTTCCTCTAAAACAATATAACTTGTAAAAATACATGTGTACGGTGGATTTTTAAAGCCAACTTCTTGGACTAAATAATAATAAAATGCATCATTTTCTCCAGTAATCACTCTTAAAAGGGTCACAGAGTTTTGTAAAGACTGTGAAATAATATTTATTTTCTTTCTTCATCTATTTTTCTAGATGAATGCTAGTTTGGCAGGGGCAGGAGGGGGAGGGAGAGACATCTTTAGATATCTGCTAAATATTTGACACGTAAACTAATTGTCATTTTTTTTAGTTTAATTTTTTATTTGCTACAGTGTGTCAGTGATGCTGAGTGTCTGTCTGCCTGTTTGTTTGTTTGTTTGTTACGCATTTTTTTATTACCATCCTAAAATTTATTTCTTGTTTTTGGCTTACAACTCAATTTTAACTCAGCTGTCCGTACATGTTGCCAAGGGGTCAGGTGCAATTGAAGGGGGAAATCCCGATGACTGGCCTTTTGTATTCTTAGATTGTTACTTTGATAGCAAAGAGGGGAGTCAACTTCCTGGTCCAACTTAAAACAGAAATAAACAAAATGCATCTTTTCCAATATTCAATCTTAAAGTGTTAAACAGAAAGAATAATTTTAAAAGAGATGCTTCTTTTTTTGCGTTTAAATGAGTGTGCATAAAATAAATGCACAAGCAAGAATCGTTTAGCTGAGGGTAGGGGGAGGGGGAGGGAAGTATCTTCCTTAGTAACCACTTGTGCAAACTTTCATGTCCAGACACGTCCAGCTCATCACCTGTATCCCGCCACTTAGCAACAGCCCACCCTTAAAATCCCTTAAATCTTTTTATCTTTAAAGACTGCTATTTAGGTAAAAGAATTTTTATAGGTGGTGGGGAGGGGCCATTTTTAAAAGACTGCTATTTAGGTAATTTTCTTTTTTAAGGTAGGTTTAGTGGGGGAGGGGGAGGGGACGATTTTTAAAAGGCTGCTACTTGGTAATTTTTAAAAGTTGGGGGTGGGGGAGGGGGACCTCTTTTAAATAAAAAGAGTGCTACTTAGCTAAATCTTATTTGTGCTGTAATGGCACCCTGTACAGAGACTTGTTTTTTAATATTATTTTTTTAAATATAATTTTTTTAATTAATAGTACTGCAGGTAATTTTTTAATAGTCAACTTCCTCTAAAAACTCCATGCCTCGTGATGTCCTCTCCTTCATCTCCTAGCTTATCTTTAAAACCAACAACTCAATCGTTCTTTCCAACTTGTCTTCGTGGTCCAGTGTTTATAGGCGTTAGTCACTAACTCATCTGATAAGCCAGCTGACGCTGGTTCGAATCTTGCCACAGCAGAGAGAAAATTTTTCTACCGATTCAATACTAATTTAATAAAACAGGAAAAAGAAAAGAAGAAACGAAGGAAAATGAAAAATGGCGGACGAATAGGAGGAAGGAAAGAAAAAATGGCGTCCAGGAATCCAAGATGGCACCCACCTTCATGACGTCACAGGGGTGCAGGTCAACATCCTCCTCAATTCCGAGAAATTTACCCCAACTGCCCAGTGAATTAACGATGACATCATCGGATTAAAGCTTACACAATAGGGGAGGGGGAGGGGGGATTAGCCACGCCCCTTTCTATTGTCTCGGCCCAGTTGGCTACCTATCTCTCTGATAAAATCTGCTACTTACCACTTATTTCAAGAACAATTGCCTTGTATATTGCCTTGTATATTTGTTTCCATCGCATAATTACTAAGAAAAACAAATGGATTTCATCAATTTGGACCAAAAACAGCTGATATCTACCCCAAAACAAAACTTGTTAAGGATTCCCACTAGCTACAACAGGAATTTTATCACAAATATTAATCTTATAATTTTATAATATTAAGGATTTTTAAAATAGTGGTCAAAATTATTTTAATTGAAGTCGACATAAAATCACCGAATAAAATAGCCTCACGACTTTAGTGTAGTTCATCGATCGTCTGCTTTAATATTGCTGCTTCTACTTATAGCATAGCCCCTCCACAATGCAATGGCTTAAACCACTGGTTGACGGTCAACTGATCGCAACTGTGACTTATTGGTCGTAAGATTTTCTCACATAATCATTATGGAAATTTGAAAAGAATTGTGACGACCAGTTTAAAACCTAATGAAGATGATCTGTTCCTTGTTGACGACCTGAAAATAACTTGTTCGCGACCAAAAATTTTTGTAGGGGAAACCAATCATCTTTGACACACCACAATCAACGTGAGCACGAGACACCACAGTGTCTGCGGATTGACTACAATGCAGTTAGCCTTTTGGGGATTTTCGGGTTTTTTATACACAATCCGGAAAGGTCATCAAAATTTGTACAAAGAAATATCGAAATAGCTTTGGAAAAGAAAAGTTAAAGGAACTTTGGGAAAAATACTTATGAAATCTAGACCCATGCTAGTGTCGTAAACCATTATAGTGTGACGCCGTAGCATTAGTGTCTAATAACCTGAAACATACTTGGGGAAAAATAATAATGCTGGCATAAAAACCTTAAATTCTGTTAAAATCGAGAGCAATGACCCACCTAACAAAAATTAGCTCTTGCAGGAATGACAGCTAAGTGGCTTTCAATGCAAAATATGACCCGCAATAACGTCAGATATGTTGATCATCCCATGTTAAATCCCATAGGGTAATGTTTCGAGTCTAAGGAAAAAAAGCCTCGGAAAAAAAAAGCCCTTAAAAGAAAGGTTGGGGAAAAAAAGCTGATGGAAATAAAAGCCCCAGAAAAAAGCTGATGAAAAAAAGCCGATGGAAAAAAACACACAAAAAAATAATAAAAAAAAGCCTAGGAAAAAAGTCATGGAAAAAAAGCCAGAATTCTTGCCAGAATTTATTTCCACGTTTTTAATATACCTTATATTTTTTTGTGATATATGGGATGTGGGGGGGGGGGGGGGGAGAGGAAACAACACACTCCAAAAAAAGTACCAAGGTTTATACAGGGAAATGTGGCTCTCGTATTTTACTGTTTTTTATGCCGACGAAAACTTCCATGGCGTGGTTTTTCTTATATAGCAGACCTTGGCAGCGGGGCCAAGGTTAACGAATGCCCCTGCTATGAGCCGACGGCCTCAGAGTTAAAGAACCGTGTGAACCGAGCGCCATCCATGTAGAACGATTCCTATGGGAAGAAGTGGAGAGTGACCAAGTATGTGGAGTAACGGAGAGAAAAATAGATGCCCCGTGGACCAATAGGTAGGTAACATGTGGCATCCAAACATAACTGAACCATGGTCGAAGACTGGCAAGCGACCGGGACCGAACTCGACAGTCCCAGGGGTAAGGTATCCTATAGTCATTCCTGGGAATCGTGGGCATAGGACGATGGTCCGGGGGACCGGTCACATGGTCAAGTAAATGATTCGCTAACAGAAGAAAATGTTAATGGTGCTTGTGTTCCGGTCATGACAAATGAAAAAAAGGAGCATGCAAAATATGACGATTTCATTATCACATAAAGTACAGGACTGGGAGGATCTAAAGTCGTAACTTCAAGAACGGAGTGTCGATCACCACATGAGGTAACGAAGCGGGATAGGATGAAGACCACATGAGGCAGAAACAACCACATGAGGCAGGTCATTTTTTTGTCGCCGGAACCATGTTGGGTACTTTAGAACTCGGGAATGCTCGGTGCACAGTTACCTGATTGGAGGAGGCGCCGATACCACTGGATGAAAGAGGCACAGAAGGGGGATGCTGGTAGAGTAAGGTAAAGCACCGGGGTCGAAGTAAGAGGTGTCCAGGATCCGGAATCGTAATAGGTCGTCCTGGGACCAAATGAGAGAAAACGCTACAAATGCATGGTAGCCAAAGTTGTCCGCATTTGAAGGGCTGGCGACTAGCAAGAAACATGTCGCCTCACATCAGATAGGCTCAAGCTAAAGTACAGCATTTGCCACGCCAACATTGTGTTACTCGAGAATGTCAAAGAAAGGCGACACTAGTAAAGTATTGGTTCCTTGACGCAATGCAGACCGTAGAAATCAATGACAGTGATTACGGGAGGGCTCCAAACCCAAGAGTTTGCAAGTTTGCAAAGGCAAGTTTGCAAGGCAAATGGAGAGTGGGAACATCTGAATAACGAGCAATCCCGGAAAATACGGGGACGAAGGTGGCAGCCTCATCGTACTGTCACACACTGTAGGTGCTAAGGATGCCAAACTCTGTGGAGGATGAAGTCGCTGACCAAGAAGCAATAGCATGATCCATTGCCAGTTCAGACTGGGAGTTCAGAAAGAGGTGGAACCTGGTGAGGAATAGGAGTTTTTTTTAACCTTAGAGAGGGTAACCATACCAGATGGCACCTCACGCTTTGGGACCGGGCGATCTTGAGTGTTGATGGAACAAAGAACCCCAAGGTGTCTACAACCTCAGCACAAAAGCGATTGAGTACAATGAAAAACGTCCGAGGTGTGGTAAGGAGGAAAGAACAGTTAGTTCAAAATGTGTCCGGTCGTAGGGCGTGAGTTGGATACCGTGCAGAAGCGAAGTACGGAGCACATCAGCGATTGTCACTGGAGAGACTGTCTTGGCCTCTTATTCTTAGTGCGGAGTCTGGAAGCAGACTTAAGTCTCTTATGAGAGGGTGACCGAGAAGACTTGATTGGAGCGTCCATGCAAGAAGAGCCTTGTAGGACCGTTGGCACGGCATCACTAACAGGTGGTACCGGAAAAGAGACCTAGGATCCTTTAGGTTTTGTAGGTTTTGTCGAACTGGAAGACTTCACAGGTACGGAACCCGAACCCAAAAGTTGGTAGACCTTTGTTCATCATGTTGAATGGCATGGTTGCGGGACTTATGATGACATCGCAAAATGTCCCACCATTTGAACTCACTTATAGTAGGACACACACTGCATTTTACATTGTACCAATTGCAGAAGCGGTTGTGCTGACAACAAGGGTGCGGGTCAAAATCGGTCTTGTTACCAGTGAATTCCAAACAGTCACAGCGAACAGGTTCTGGATAAGTCTCGATCCATGGTTGAGGATAAAGCATCTTGAGAGCCAGAAGCAGGTAGAGGAGATACAGAAGCATCATTGGATGATGGAGTAGGTCCCATAAGGGCAAACGTTCTGGCACAAAGAAAAGACGAACCTCGTTAGAAGAGAACAATAGTTGATATGCAAGACAAAGGCTCTGCGCCAATCGTAATGTAAGGGGAATACCGACAAGAGGTCAGAGGCGGGAAATAACCCATTCAGAGGCGAAATCTACTGGTGAGGAAAAGAAAGATGGGGAAGCCGCTCGTCTTGCGAGCCGTACCTAGTTGGTACCGGTGACTGAAGGAGAACCGTGACCGCTGGCAAATCGCTGGGAGACCGTGGAGGAAGGATGTCGGAAGATGTTAGTAGAATAGGCCTAACCAAGGCAGGTAATTCGTCCCTCTTAGTATTGTTTGTAAGAATGACTCGGCTAGAAGGGAGTACCTGGTTTCCTGAACATGCATCGCGCCTCTCCCCCCTTGACTGCCAGGTGCCAGAGCCTGAAGGACACACAGCAGGAGGGGTCCGGGAGATTGCAGGCGGTGGAGCTATGATTTTGACACAGCTGGAAAAGAACGGCCACTGGCAATGTATCCGGTGAAGGAAGAAATCATCCACACATAATTGAAGTGGTGTGGTGACTGGCGTTCTGGTTAGCTTGCCAAACGTGCTGTTTAACCGTTCGGCAACATTACTTCTACTACTACTATTACTACTTCTTCTACTACTTCTACTACTTGGAATCGACATAACACATCCATCGTTTGGCTTTACCCTAGGGAATTCCATTCTCCATCCCACAACCATCCTGCCACTGTTTTCCCATGTCTTTTTCTGCCTTTTGGATGGTTTTGACCTCAAACCCGTATGTCAGGCAGCAAAGCGGGTGCTAGGTCGTCTTTCCCCAAAATCTCCGATGCCAAACACCTTGTTCGCCTCAGTGGCACACGACTTTATAGAAAGCCACACAATGGATGATCACCTGCAGTGTCTGGCCATCTCCATCCTATTGCCCTTCACGACCAGCTGCTGTTTCTGCGACCTCCATTGACACGTTTCACGTCATGCTATCGCAGCCTGTTGCCCCGCACCCGGATGCGGTTCAGCGGGTATTGCACAACATAGCACCTTCTCGAAGCTACTTCACCATCTTGCATAATTTGGGCAAAAGCAATGCGCAGTGGTCACACGCAGGCATATAAAACGCCCTACTCGCCACATGCTGATCATCTCTTCGAGCAGAACCAGGCAGACAGGAGGATGTCTGCGGTAGCTCCGATGGACGACTTTCCCAGCCACTCCATTGTAGAGAAGTCTAAGACCGGCAACACCAGGCGCCAACTTCATCGGATTTGGAGCGAACAGCTAAACCAGTACCAAGACACAAGAGGTTTCTCTGGACCTCCAATGGGCTACACCGGCAAATGCAATAGGAAGAGTAAGGAGTTGGATTTTTTCATGGAACTTTTCGAGGAGACGGCAGATTTCATCGTAAGGAGGACCAACCAATTCGTGGAGAGAGGGCTAGCAATGCCAAAAGCAGCAAACGGATCGCTACATCAGCCAGAACGCCGGGACAAGAAGACAAGAAGACGGGGAGCCACATGCTGTGGAGGACAATGCCGCCGTGGTCAACTCAGCAGTCAAGTCCTTGGATCAGCTACTGCTGCCTCCACCCCACATCACTTACTGCCAGTTTTTGCCACTCAATGGATGTCAGAGTGAACCACAGCTGCAAATACTACAACCAGATGTGGCCATGGAAGAAGCGGCCGGGTCGAGCCAGGCGCAGCCACATGTCCTACAACCAGACGTGGCCATAGAAGAAGCTGCCGGGTTGAGCCAAGCGCAGCCACATGTCCTACAACCAGACGTGGCCATAGAAGAAGCCGCCAGGTTGAGCCAAGCGCAGCTACATGTCCTACAACCAGACGTGGCCATAGAAGAAGCCGGCGGGTCGAGCCAAGCGCAGCCACATGTCCTACTACCAGACGTGGCCATAGAAGATGCTGCCGGGTCGAGCCAAGCGCAGCCACACGTACAACAACCACATGTTGCCGTGGAGGAGGAGGAGAATGAATACCAATATTACTGTGAGGAAAATGAGGACTACTACAGCAGCAGCAACGCGTCAGTCCACAATGAGGAAGAGGAGGAGTTGGACGACGAATTAGGCGAAAGCGAGTTGGAGGATGATGACGATGTCCAGCTTACATCCAGCAGTGAGGAGGAAGAAATGAGACCAGACTGTTTGACAAGACCGCCAGCCTCCACTACGCCCATGCCAATGCCAGGTTGTCCGACACTGCAATCAGAAGCGTCGCCTACATACAAGCCCGGCTGGTCGATTCTACTAAGCCGTCCCACACCAGCAAACGAATGCACCTCGTCCAGCATATCTCCAGCACAAGAGTCCTCCATTATTACCCGACATCGCAAGCTGAGCTCCGAAGTTGCGTCACCCCCACCTCTGCCAATGATCACTGGGGAAAATTTAGTTCAGGTACATTCATGAATCACTGCAGCGAACCCCAGAAAGTAATCTGCATCGTGTCGTCGGAGGACGAAAGAGCAGCCACAACGACTGCCAACCTAGCAGAGCCACCACCACCACCACCACCGTCACTGGAACCGAGTAAATTGAAAGCTATCAAACGAGGTTAGCGAGTCGTACTGTATGACAAATTCTACAAAGGTAAAATGTACCCAGATATACCAAAACCGTCACCGATGTACCCTGAGCCATCCGAACGAATATTGCCTCTACGAAATGGCTCCCTCCAGATGATGCGACGTGCCAGGATAGCCGAAACTGTTGATCGCCGTTTCAGCCAACAGTTTCAGCCAAGCACTCCACAAGTAGAACCCTCAGATGATCCGAGCACAGGACGGTTGCTGCTACAGGAGATGTGCTCAGAGGTGGATAAGGTACTCAGGGTAAGCCAGTCAGCATCTTCGTCATCAACTTCGCCGAGCCAGTCGTCACAAAACCAAAGAGCAGAGTCCATTTCCAACTCTAGCCAAGAGCCAACTGCCGAGGTGACCTCAACTGTAACAACCATCACGCAAGCCTGCCAAACAACGCCGAAACGGAAACGACCACAACCCACTACCATGTGGGAACCATTGACAAAAGAGGAGTTTCTGGCTTTCATCGGAATACTGGTCATCATGGCTTACAACAACCTGCCAGAGATGGCGCAGTATTGGTCCACGTCTGCAGACCTGGGAAACCACTCCATCAGGTCGACCATGACCAGAACGAGGTTTAATCAAATTTGGAACAACTTTCGGCTGTCCGAAGAACCATCCTTCACCGGTACCGATCTCCAGACTGCCTCGCCCATGACCATGCAACCCATCGAAGAGCAGAAGGCCAAGGAAGACATGGATGCATTAATGAAGGTGCGACCGATGATGGAGGCCATCAACAAGGCATTCCGCAAGTGCAGAAAGCCCGGACGAGTTCTCTGCATAGACGAGTCCATGACTGCGTACACCGGAAGATCCAAGATCAAGATATACCAACCCAAGAAGCCCATCAAGGTAGGCTTCGAACACTTCACTCTCTGCGACCCGTTCGACGGTTACATCCTCAACGACGAGGCACACATTGGAAAAATCGCCACATGGCCATGGACCCCGTCCAAGACCCCGCCAAGGAACTCCAGAACAACAAGATGGCTCACACAACGATCTACACCGTGCGCCACTACCTCAACCAGGGTTATACCATCATCAGTGACAACCGCTTCACTTCAGCGCTACTGTTTCAGGTCCTCTACGCCAAGCTAGGAACCTTTGCATGCGGGAGCCTGTGCACCAATGCCGCTGGAATGCCACACGAGTTCACTGAGGAGTTGCGCAAATTCAAGAAGGAGCACGTACGCGGTGACAGTGTCCTGCATCAAAGTGGCCGACTACTGCTGAGCATCTGGTGCGACACCAAGGCTGTCACTACTTACACGGAATGCATGAATGGTGTGGACATTGCCAATCACCTAATCTCCTCGTTCTACGTCGGCAGGAGGTCCATAAGATGGCACCGCTACCTTTTCTTCCAAAAGCTCAACCAGATTCTCGTCAACGCCAGGCTCAACATAGTCATGGTCTGCGGTGCCGAAAAGGCCAGCAAACGCTCCCAGCTGTCTTTCAGGCGATCGCTCGCCAACCAACTCATCAATAAGGTAAGCAAAGGCACGCCCCATAAGACTTCCAGCCGTCATGGGTATCAGTCATCGCCATGAAAAGAGTACGAAAAGCCGCAGATGCCAGGTGTGCAGGAAGTACGGACAGGAACGACACAAGACCATTTGGTGGTGCGCCACTTGTCGCACGAACATCTGCACGGCTGAGAGCTCGAAAAGAAGGCACGCTGGCAGCTGCATCAAGATCGTCTGGATCTTCACTTCTAGGGCATTTCTTCATTAACTCATTCACCTTGTAACAGCCAACGCTGAATAAACCTTGTAGTCTGACAGGAATTAGCAATCACCCTCCAGCTCTCTACAACTATTACTTGGACCCCTACATTAGCGTTGCGAACGCAGAAGAAGGCCTTTCCTTCTAAAGAAAACGAGAATCAAAACTCCGTGCCAAAGTGAGGGTCGACGGCATGAAATAGCCGAAACCGTAAACAAATCGTGCTTTGTTCGGTTGCAAAAACCTGCTCGGCCAGGCGACATTCCTAAGTGCATCTAGCGTTGCGAACGCAGAAGTCCGAACCGCCAAGTATAAAGGTCCAGCGGATGTTAACCGTCACTATTTGGACTTCAAAAAAAAAGCCAGGCCCTGGTATTTCAGAAGCTGGCATTGGGAGAACAGTCAGTCTGCTGCTGACAAATCCCCCAGTCGAATGCAAGTCGGTGACACCGTCAGGGGACTTAGCATCAGAACAAAAGTGTTTGGTTGGGACTCTGCCTCTGAAGGAGGTTGCCCGTTAGTCTCTTTTTGAATAAGAGTTGGGACTTAGTTTCTGGCAGCATGGAATGGATGTTAACACGTCAACCTGCTCCCCACACCTATGATTTGGCCTTCAGAGAAAAAGCCAGACCCAGCATTCTGGGTTCTGGCAGACACGCCAACCTGCTCTCCACACCTGTGATTTGGCCTTCAGAGAAAAAGCCAGACCGAGCATTCTGGGTTCTGGCAGGTTAGCAAGTGTGAGAACTTAGCCTCACAACAAAAGTGGTTGGTTGGGACTTGGTTCTCTCTCCCTGGCTGCATGAGAGTTGGGACATAGCAGCTTGGCACGGACACGGATATGCCAACCTGCCTCCCCACACCTATCATTTGGACCCCTACATCAGCGTTGCAAACGCAGACGAACGCCTTTCCTACTAACGAAAACGAGAATCGAAACCCCGTGCCATAGTGAGGGTCGACGGCATGAAATACCTGAAGCCGTGAGCAAATTATGCTTTGATCGGTTGCAAAACCTTGCTCGGCCACATGACATTCCTAAGTGCATCTAGCGTTGCGAACGCAGAAGTCCGAACCACCAAGTATAAAGGTCCAGCGGATGTTAACCGTCACCATTTGGACTTCAAAAAAAGCCAACAGTGTGGTGGCTGCTCTACTAAGTACAAGAAGATGGGCACCCTGGTATCAACCATGTTCCGCTGGCATCCAAAGTCGCACTTTTCGTAGCATTACGGAAGGTATGGAAAATCGGTTAAAGTGTCGGCTCAAAAACTGGCTATCTAAACTTGATGAAACTCGCACAGCAGGTCAAACGGTCGGGGCTCAAAAATTGGGCGTGTAAACTTGATGAAACTCGGTGTGAGGATAGCCCTCGTCCGTACGCACATTTCAAGCCTATCCCCATGTCTGTAACACCTCTGTGAGCGGCGCTATTAAAAAAAAACCTGCGACAACCTAAAAAGCCGCGAGCGGCCCCCCGGATGTTGGTTTCTCCCGTGTACACTCGAAACCAGCGTTGCTAACGCAGGTATGGTCACGCGGTTAAATGACCGGGGCTCAAAAACTGGGCGTGTAAACTTGATGAAACTCGGTGTTTAACCGTCTGGCTTCAACCACGCACGTCCCCGGTGTAAAGAAAACCGGTCTTTAGCCCTGGAATGCAAGCAGCAAGTTGCGGGAACACGTGTCCGTCATCCCGCGTGCTGTTGCCTCTGGGGTCACCATCTTCTGGGGCCGTCAATCTAGCCGTCTGGCTTCAATCATGCACTTCCCCGGTGCACGGGACACCAGCACCCAAGTTGCGGGAAGACGTCCTGCAGGCTATTGCAGCAAACTTCTTCAACACCTACACAGACCTACTAGTTCGCCAACGGCAAACCATTCGTCCTAGACCCTTCAAATTTGGTGTGCACCCAGCTAAAGGAACCCTCTCGACTCCCAAAAAGTTTCATAACTCTAGCTCCCATAGGAAAAATCCCAACTTTTGACGCCCAGTGCTCTTCATTGGTTTCAAGTTCCCCAATCCCGAACTAAACGTCATAGACACTTCAAACTCGGTGGGTGCCTAGCTGGCCATACCCCCAGGACGTCCAAAAATATTCAGACCCACAGCCCTAGTAGAAGGAGCGCTATTAAATAAACGCAGGCCTATATAGGCCTAAATACTTCGACCGTCAATAGCGGACGAAGGAAACGAGCTACGACCCTGGGGATAGGTTAGATCGCTTTAGGAGGACGAAATACCCCTGGCTACCAAGTTTCATACCTAAAACACGAGTGGTTATGGAGAAACAGCATACCTGTGGTTAGTGGGATTTTTTTGAAGTTCAAATGGTGACGGTTAACATCCGTCCTGACGGGGTTTTCTTCGAATAGCTCGGCTCACAGAGGTCTCACGGACTTGTGGTTGGGCTTAAAATAAGCGTACGGACGAGGGCTACCCTCACACCGAGTTTCATCAAGTTTACAAGACCAGTTTTTGAGCCCCGACACTTTAACCGATTTTTTGTACCTTCCGTAATGCTACGAAAAGAGCCTTTGGGGTGACCAGCGAGACAGGGTTGGGGCCACGGAGCCCATCTGCTGGGGCCGTCCATCTCGCATCGTCCCCCGGGCGCATGCCGCTTTTAGCGGCGATCCGACCACTTTTCATTTTTCCTGCGTTAGCAACGCTGGTTTCGAGTGTACGCGGGAGAAGCCACCCGAGGGGCAGCAAGCGTTTTTTTACGTGGTCGCAGGTTTTTTTTCGAATAGCTCGAAAACTATTCGTCCGATTTTGATGGGGTTAGGCTTGTTAGATCGGCCATGAAAAGACCTATCTACCTTCCAAAATTCAGACCTCTAGCACTTCTGGTTCGCGATTTGACCTGCGTTAACAACGCTAGGTGCACTTCCACATAGTATATAGGGACAGTAGTCTCACTGTAGCTCTGGCTGTACTAGCTGTAGTGGCTGTACTAGCTGGCCGATCAAAGTGCGACTCTGTCCTGTCTCCCCGAGAGTGTAGGGATGCCTTCGGCATGCCTTGGACGATCTTCCCTGGTGGTTCATTTGCCTCGGTTAGCAACGCTAGGTGCACCTGGAAACGTCGCGTGGCCGAGCCTGGTTTTGCAACCGATCAGAGCACTATTTGTTCAGGGCTTTGGCTACTTCATGCCGCAAAACCGCACTCTGGCACGGGTAAGAGAACCTCGTTTTCGTTAGTAAGAATCCCCTTCTAATGCGTTAGCAACGCTGATGTAGGGGTCCAAATCTTACATATGGAGGGCAACTCGAGGCGACCGAAAAGCCACGGTACGCCAAATACATCTCGGACCTTGGGTTATTGAAGTAGACATTTGGTATGAAAGGGCTTTTGGCAGAATGAGTGCATGTTTGGCCGGAGGAATGCCTGATCTTCGGCAGATGATGGGAAAAGAAGGTGCCAGGTCGCATTTTAGCCGAAGGAGTGCTAGATCTTTGGCAGCTGATGGGAAAAGAAGGCACCTGGTCGCATTTTAGCCGAAGGCATGTACCTAGAGTACCGCCACATGGGAAAGGCTCGGCCGAGAGATGAGGCGGCTGTGGCTTTCGAGGTTGAATGCTTGCTTTTTAGCCGAAGGAGTCCCAGAACTTCGGCAGGTGATGGGAAAAGAAGGTGCCAAGTCGCATTTTAGCTAAAGTCCATGCCGCAAATGGTCAGGACACGAGAGCTGATCACGGCCCGAAGGTAGGCTGGCAACCAAAGGCGAGAATGCTTGCACGCAATGCCGCTCCTTGGTGCCGAAGTTAGTGAAGTTGTATCCGCAACAAAACGCCCTTTGGTGT
>JAHWFP010008556.1:674-33828 GCA_023313725.1 Lithobius niger | reverse complement strand
AAAAAACATGACGTCATCAGTACTGCGCATTTATGCTGGCAACACAGTTCTATTGTGTACGCGGCGCATCTTGACTTCTACAAGTTATTTATGAGCGGCTACGTCTTCCTGGAGGGGGCATCTTTTATCGACGGCCGCCATTCTGTTTGTAACCATCTTGGATATCAACAAGGCACTCTGCTACCAAAAATGTACAATCTGTTATCTGTGTTCGTTTTGGAGCGAACTCAAGATAGGCCGCGGACACTATAATTACAGTTCTATTCGAAGCATTACTTATACAGACAATTCTAATGAAAGACACACAAACAAATAAAATAATTAGAATTCTAAGATTATTCAGATTCCCAATACGGATTTCAACAGAATGAAGATTATCGTGATTCCCACTGCCGACACTCCAACACACTACATACGTGTGATTTCCCGTTAGAAGTGGCCCAAGCTCTCATTAGATTTGGTTAGGTCCAGGGTTAAGAGCCGCTAGAGGCCTAGGTCCCGTTTGCATGAAAATATTATGACTGGAAAAAACATGACGTCATCAGTACTGTGCCTCTTTGTTGAAAAAAAAAGAGAGAGTGCGAATCATTATACAGACAATTCCGTTTGACAGACACGCAAACAAACGAAAGTATTATCGAGATTCCCACTGCGACATCAATAGAATTAGGAGTGGAAATCTCGGTAATCGGGCGACACACACACCACAAATAAATATGATGATATTAGTTATAGATAGAGAAGTGACACAACGTAGTATTATTGTATATAAATCTATGCTGGAGCCTTAATGGGTTAGCTGCAAGGGGCACTGCAGAGAGAAACAGAAGAGCGTCATACTGAAGCCGATGATGTGAAGAGTGATTTCTTAGAATTTAATTTTAATTTTCTTAGGTCTTAGACCTAAAACGCGCGATTTTTGTTGTTGGAGAAAACAACGTTATTTTAAGCCTAAGAAATCCGCTCCTCCGTTGTTTTTCCCTCCATTTTTATGTAGTGCACCTTGTAGTTATGCCCTCCAAAACCCATACTGGTGCCAATATGGCGGCAAATGTCACTGCTCTATTGATTTATTCACTAGGATTACAATTTCTAAAGGAAGGAAACAGTCTACATTAAAGACTGGCCTTGTGAGGATACACGATAACCCTAATCTGAGAAAGAAAGAAAAGACTACTGCCTCGACTGGGACTCGAACCCAGGACTTGCCGTTTACTAGACGGGCGCTCTAACCACTGTACTACCGGGGCGGGTATACTGACTACAGGCTCCAGCCGAGCTAACTAGCTGTTCAATCTTTCTCAGTGGGTGACGTAGAGGTCACAAACATCCACACAAGGATGGAAAGCAACAGTGCTTCTTGGCTTGCAAACTGGAAATAATGCAAGTAGTAGTTTTTTTTTAACGAATTTCCCATTGTTGTAGCCGTGCTGATAGTATGATCATAACAAGTTTATTTGCTGCTTGCCCCCGAGTTTGTACTACGCTAGGCTGATTGTTGATTGGCTATAGCACGCTATCTACGCATAGCAGGGCGCCGCAACACGAGTGAACGCTCGTGGTGCACCTTGCAGTTACGTAAGCTGCTTGGCGTCCAGTCGACTTCCGCCTAAACCGGAACTTGGCCGAACGCCAACAGCCGGGTAACGAGCCTGCCCTCCTGTTCAAACCAGTTAAGACCGGCTCGCACCTGTTAGCGGTTGCGCAACGTAAAGCCTCAGGCGACTTCTATTGTCCGGCCCCTTCCTTCCCCGCACTCTAAATACGAGGGTCCGGACAACAGAACGCCACTTGGTGTGGGACGGGCAACTGGAAAAGTTGTCTCCTTGGACTCTGCTAAGGATTAGACCAAGCTTCTAAACTTGTGCTTAATGCCTAATATGTGTTCTCAGTGCATAGACCCCTAGTTATGCAGTAACGAGTGAATTGGCTTTGAGACATTCTTGAATTCAATCGTCTACTCCCTGAGTGCGTCACATGATGACGTCTCAGTAATGCAGCATGATATGGCCAGCTGTGAGTTGCTTTCGATAGGAGGTGACGTGCTTTCCCTTAAAGACGTGACGTAATTGCTCTAAGGTGTCTCATAGTTGTGGTTTTCGGTTAGCGGGTAGGTGTTGAAAGTTACGACAAGCGGTACCACGGAATGGCAGAATCGGATCCACTCCTACTATAACCTACGATAACTACGCCGACAGCTACGCCGATACCATGTACCGGCCTTTCGCCAGCAAAGAGCTACTGTTGCCCAAAGATGGAGCGACTAGAGAAGATGGTTCATTCCTGACTTCCGTTAGTATTGTATTTGTGAAAAATGTACTGATTGGGACAGCGGTGTGACGTAATATTCACCAATTCTGCCAAAGTAGCCCGAACAGCCAATCAGTGTGCTGCAAGCTGGAAGCACGTGACTATTCGGAGTTTAAAAAAATAAAATCTCTCTGTTTACGTTGCTAGTGGACGAAAAAAAAAATTTACTTTAGTAAAATAAAGCAAACTAGAATAAACGGAGATTAGGGTTTTTTTTTTTATGAATTTCCGTTTATCGAGCAAGCCAACAGTCTCATTTTATAGATGCACTTTTCTGGTGTAATATGACGTCACTAACACCAGCATGGCCGCCTCCTTACTGTAGATTGCCGTCTCCTTCCCAAAACATGGCTGCCTCCTTCATTTAATCCTTGGCCTCAATTAAATGGTCAAATGTTCTTATTTGTGGGAATCTCAAGACTCTTTTTATTAAATTCAGACTCTTCTGCGTCGTTTTCCCAGACAAACAGGACTTCCTTCCGGCAACATTGAATACTGTGCTTCCAATAAGAACACAGTTCGTTACGTCGTAAATGACGTCAAGTTGCAGCCAATCACCTCTCAGAACGCATCTTGGCCCTTCTCAACTATGGTTCGACTAAGTCCACAGACCACAGATTAGGTTAACTAGATGTAGCATCCTATTTCTTCCACTGCTACGCGGGACCCTAGCGGTAGTTGCGGCTACTAATACCTTTGATAATGCTTTGCCTTCGGGCAGCTTCGAAAGCACAAGCATTAGCAGAGGTATTAGTTGCCGCAACTACCGCTAGGGATCCGCGTAGAACTGGACGAGGTAGTATGCTATATCTAGGTAACTTTCTAATCTATGCTGAGACGCAGACTAACCGGGTTGTTTTTCAAAACCATTCCAGCGCATATATCGCAAATGCATGGCTTTCGTAGAGGTTATTAAAGTATTAAACAATTTCTTGTCCGTTTAGAAAAAAAATAGGATCTTTAGTCTTGACAGGATTAAAAAAAAAAAAAGAACAGGAAAGCCAACGTTCCAAATTAAATTTTAGCCCTGTGGCGAACGAACGCAGCCAGTTGTTTGGCTGGGACGGGCAACTCCATTTCGGTTTGAGGGTGGTAAGGTACGGAAAAAAGTCAGGATCTCCTGTAATTTGACTTGCGAAACAACCGGAATATTTCTGACACTTCAGAAATGGAAACATTCCAGTTTTTTTTTCCCTCTGTCATTTCGGTTTGGCTGCCCTTCAGCGTCCGCATATTTTAAACAATTACTTGCAGTTTTGCAAAACAAATACACCAATCCATGACAGGGTTTAGACAAAAAAAAAAAAAAAAGACCCTGCCAACCACAACACAACCTTTGGCTTCAAATTAAATTTGGCCCTGAGGCCTTGCAGGTTGGTTTTTGGGTGATTCCATTTCTGATTTAGAGGCAGGCAGGAAGGGCGGATAGGTAGGAAATTGCAAGCAAACATCGAGGCTGGAAACAACCCAGCAGAAAGGCGGGAAGAGCGTGTGTGTAGGCAGGCGTGGAGCCGGGGCGCTTCGAAGCACACGTCTGGGAGCCGGAACAAATTACCACTCTTCACATCCACTTAATCGAAATTGATGGGGTCTCGTTCGTCCTTGCCAACGCGAGAGGCTCTGCGAGACTGTGAACGCTTATCAGTGGCCAGTAAATGCCGTCTAGGTGGCGGCCATTTTTTCTTCTCCCTAAACAGTTCCCGTATTATAGCGGTAGAGGGAGCTGTTTTTCCATCAGTGGCACCTGGTGAGCGGTCAGTGAGTTACCGCTACGAAGCAGGTTTACAGCAGCCCAAAATAAAGTAAAATGACAGATGGTTTGGCTGAAAGATCCTTATATAGTGACGGAGGCCGTTCGGTGAGTTACGGTGGAATTTTTTGATGGTTCCGTGAGGGCTGTGAGTCTGTGAGTGCTTATGTGGTAAGGTCCGCAGAGGGCCTTGAAAGCCTTGAAAATGTTTAAACTTTCGGTTGATGCTTGCAAAGCGTGAAAAGCCTGGGCATTCCTAGATGGTTTCTATCGTTGAGTGGTAGTTGTGCCCGGCTTCGCCCGTGGTTGTTTCAGGTTTTCGGGAGGTGTGCCCTGAATGTTGAATGCGGCAGGCAGTTTTGCTTCTTGGAATACTCCCCTTTGGTTCCCATCCTCTACCTTCCCTCTCCTCTCCTCCTTTCCTTCCATCCCCCCCCCCCCCAAAAAAAAACGTGCCTTGTAGGTTCAGTTAATGAGTAATCATTTGCTTAATGCTGAAAAACGTATTGACCCCCCCCCCCACCCCTCACCCCAACCTCCCAGACATTCTCCGTTCAGCACCTTCCCCCAACTCCCAGTTTATCGTTTTGCTTGAGCGATCCGTACCGTGTGAAAAATAACTGTCCTTCGTGGATGACGTCATGTAGGACTTGCCTTTGCGATGACCGCGCAGAGCAAATTGTTATTCGAGGCAACAATGTGCCAAATTCAACTTCTGTTTAAGGCAACAACGTACCAGTTTCAACTTCTAGCCAAAGAATTGACACACTCGCCCGTTTTCATTGTAGGGGTTCTCCTTCCGTGGGGCGTCGTTGCTTCATTTCTGCTATGAGACTTTGGTTTATTAACACTGGCTAGCCAGTGTTAGTAAGGGTCGACCTAGGATCTCTGTGTTAAACTTTCAACTTTGAGAGCTTATAACTCCGTCAAAATTAAAAAGTTTTACACTAAATTTGGAATCTAGTCTTGACTACTTAAGGCCTGTCTACAGTCCAAAAATTGTGAAATTCAGTCCAGCCAAACCCGAGATACAGAGAGGGGCCATATAGACAACTTCTTGTTCTTGGTCTTGGTCTTGTTCTTAGTCTTGTTCTGGGGATGTACCTTTCGTCTGGCCTCTCTACAGGTCAAACTATTTGTCCTGTAAAGCTGGTTCTTAGCTCATTTTACAGGTATTGCTCCGTAGATGTGCCCTTTCCATAAAGCCTTTTCTAATTGGTCAAGTGGTTCAGGGGTTACGGAGCTCTGAACGACCATATTGATTGTTTTACATTGTTTTAAACAGTGTTATTATTGCAACAATGCCATTTAGCAAACGCCAGCTGCAAGACATAAACTGAAGATTAATAAACAAAAACGGAACGTTAAATGTTTAGAGTACGGGTCTAAAAGTCAAAACCTAGAAGGAACACGGACAAGCTTTGACAGTCAGGGTCTAGGTGTAAAATTTTGTCAGTAAGAGGCTGGTAAGCATTAGACCCTTACTACCCGGTAGTTAGCTTAGTTCTAGTCTACTCGGACAGAACGTGTGTATGAACGGTTGTAGCAGGTTTTCTTTGTTCTTAGAATATTGTTATGGAACTTTAATAAAACAATTTTCTTCTGAAGTTTGGCATTATGTCTTTTGATGCTTTAGAATTTTTTATTATATTTCGTAGATTTATGGTAGAGGATTACCATAATTCTCTCTGCTACGAATATGCTGGCATGTTACTAAATTGAAAAATAATTTTCAACGTAGAGCAAAGCAGGAAACGTATAACCATACTACCACTTGATCATCACATGAGTCTTTGCAAGAGGATTTCCAGTTTTTCGTCAAAATGTATTTATTGCTGACCACCGGGTAGTAAGGGTCTAATGCTTTCCAGCCTCTTACTGACAAAATTTTACACCTAGACCCTAACTGTCAAAGCTTGTCCGTGTTCCTTCTAGGTTTTGACTTTTAGACCCTTACTCTAAACATTTAACGTTCCGTTTTTGTTTATTAATTCGTGTTACTTTTAGAATTGCAGCTAAACTGTAAAACATTGCAGTTGACGGTCAAAGCTGAGCGTTTAACACAAGAGACCATAGGCTGACCCTTACTAACCTGGTTATCCCCAATGAAACAATAGAAACAAATCCTTTAATCTTCAGTCTATGTCTTGCAGCTGGCGTTTGCTAATTGGCATTGTTGCATAATAACAATGTTTAAAACAATGTAAAACAATCAATCTGGTGGTTTAGAGCTACGTAACCACTGAACCACTTAACCAATTAGAAAAGGCCTTATGAAAAGGGCACATCTACAGAGCAATACCTGTAAAATGAGCTAAGAACCAGCTTTATAGGACAAATGGTTTGACCTGTAGAGAGGACAGACGAAAGTATCCCCAGAACAACAACAACAACAAGAAGCAGAACAAGAAGTTGTCTATTTGGCCCCGCTCTGGATCTCGGGTTTGGCTGGACCGAATTTCACAATTTTTGGACTGTAGACAGGCCTTGACTAGTCAAGGCTAAATTCCAAATTTGGTTTAAAGATGTTTACTTTTGACAGAGTTATAAGCTCTCAAAGTTGAAAGTTTAACACAGAGGTCCTAGGTCGACCCTTACTAACACTGGCTATCGCCAGTATTAATTAAAGGATTTGTTTCTATTGTTAACACTAGCGATAGCCAGGTTAGGTCCGCCTGGGAGTCTGGCTGTTGCAGACATAGGGCCTTAGGGCTTCGGGCAGATGACCAGGAGTGGTTTACGATCGTTAAACCCTTTAAACCCTTTTTTAGCCAGGTTAGTAAGGGCCATAGCTATTTACCGAGCTTAAACGCGGCGCAACAAAACAAACAACAAATTAATTATGAAAGTGTCACACATACCCCACCCCTCATCCACCACCACGCCTATTTGTTACAATTCTCAAAATAACACGGATTAATAAACAAAAACGTATCGTTAAAAGTTAAAAGTAAGGGTCTAAAAGTCAAAACCTGTAAGGAACACAGACAAGCTTTGACTCTAAGGGTCTAGGTGTCAAATTTGGCCAGTAAGACACTGCTAAGCATTAGGCCCTTACTACCCGGGGATCATGTTAATGACTTAGTAAGGAAAATTGGAAATTAGCCAACAGCGAATATCATACACTAGAAATAACGTAGTTCACCTTTATGCACTTCCGTTAAATTGGAGTGGCATGACCCGGATTCGAACAGGCCACCCAGTTCGCCCCCAGATCACTTGCATAGCGCCTTAATCTCTCCGTTGCACTCCGATGAAACGTAAGTGCATAAAGGTGGCTTACTGAACTACGTTATTTCTAGTGTACGATTTTCGCTGTTGGCTCATTTCCAATTTTCCTTAATATTATTTCCAGCGATTTATGTCTGTTTATTAATGACTTAGTAACTCAGACAGAATGGGTGTACACGCTTACGCTTGTAGCAGGTTGTCTTGCTTGGAATCGCTGGCATGTTACCAAACCGGAAAAAAATGTCAACCTAAAGCAAAGTAGGAAACCCACACCCCCACTATCATTGGATCATCTCATGGGTCTTTATAGGACGATTTCGGACAGCTGTTCGTCAAAAACCGGTTAGTAAGGGTCTAATGCTTAGCAGCGTCTTATTGGCCAAATTTGACACCTAGACTCCTACAGTCAAAGCTTGTCCGTGTTCCTTACAGGTTTTGACTTTTAGACCCTTCCTTTTAACGATACGTTTTTGTTTATTAATAATGTAAGATCTGCGTGCGAAAATTCCATACTTTCTTTAAATCTAGTATTGCAACATATTTGCAACAAACGCACTTTCTCTTGCGTGCTGAGTGCTGCGTCGTCCTTGCATTTCGGATTTTAAACCCTTATAGCCTGAGTATTTTCGCGCAACAATGGCCTCAATATGACCGTTCAACGGGTTAGCGAGCGTTAACCACTCCTGGTCATCTTCCCGACGTAGCCCTAAAGCCCTATCTCTGGCAGCACCCGAAACCAAGGTGGTCACCCATCCAAGTACCAATCGGGCCCCATGCTGCTTAACTTCGGTGTCTGACGACATAAAGCATTAACACAAAGCTATCAATCCCAAACTTCATGCGGTCACGAAGAATAAAAATTGTTGAGGGTCAGATGCCTAGTTCACATTAAATTGGAGTGGATTGTAAACTAAGTTAAGGACTTTTACACGACCCGTTCTTTATTGCAACAGTTCAACACCACGGTCGAAAATGACACAGTTCATGCCAAAACCAGTGTAACCACACACAAGCTCATCGGCTTAGGGCTATGGACATTAGCCGATTGGGTTTAACCTTTCAACAAGAAGTTCTAAAACTCCAAAGGACAATGTCTGCAACATTTAATGTGAACTTCTTTCAAAATTCCATCCTCAATACCAATAATTATGAAGAATTAGGCTTCAATGCTAGGTAGCTCCAATCCCAAAGTCAATCAGCTACGACGATCAAATCGGACGAGCACTAAACAGCCGAAAACACCGCTTCGATATATTCGTCTTTATCGCAGCACACTGCAACCCCACTATGCCCGGTTCAAGGAAGAAGGTCAAAAAGTGTCGGAGTGTTCGGATACGACCCTGAATTACTGCCGAATTGCAGAGCCTTGCTGCCGAATTGCCGAGCCAGAAAGTGATGTGGAGTATCCGCTTGAAAGTGGTTTCGGAGTTGAATCGGGCTAGCAGAGAGCGTGTAGTTTCGACTACCACCGGCTTCTTGTTAAAGTGTTGTTAGTTTACCAGGTAAACTGCTGCTGAGGTTTTTGGTAAAAGTAGCGCGCCGTTTAACATTCGAGTCCGGATGAATAGGAGACCTGAAGAGCGGTTAGTCTCAACAGACAAAGACTAGGCATCTGACCCTCAACAATTTTTTTTCTTCGTGACCGCATGAAGTTTGGAAAGTTTGCATTCATGGCTAACGTCCCTATAATCTAGCGTCATCGCTTATTTAGAGATTTTAACGCCTGTAACCAACGGTTATCCCACCTGGCATACTCATCTGGGATCGGCCACAAATGTCGGCAGTTGAAAGCAAGGTTAAATGGCGGCTAAAAAGTTCATCACATGGAGTGCGGCAAGTTCCAACCTGGTTGTCGAGCATCCTCGGTCCGATCATGCGCCACCAATCCTGAATTTAGTCCATTTTGACTATCGGTTCGGCATTAGGCCTATTAAAATGGCGACGTTGACAACTCCATGTCAACTTCTCTCAAAAATCAAGGAGAGAAAAAAAAACGAAGCGTCGCAATCAGAGGGTTTCAAAGGGTTTAACGAGCGTTAACCACTCCTGGTCATCTGCCGGAAGCCCGACGCTCTAAGGCCCTATAGGGCAGTGACATGACGTAGTATTATTGTGTATAACTCTATGGTGGAACCGGTAACTGGGTTAGCTGCAAGGAGCACTAGAGGGCGAAAGGAAGATCGTCTTATTGAAGCCAATGCTATTAGACTGGATTTCTTAAGCCTATAACACGCGATTTTTGTTGTTGGAGAAAACAACGTTCTTTTAAGCCAAGAAATTCGCTCTCAAAGCACTGTCTTGACTAGAAGTGCCGTTTTTTCCGTTACATTTTAATCTAGTGCACCTTGTAGCTATTACCTCCAAATGGTGTCTCGTAGCCAATATGACGTCACATGACGCTGCTCTATGGGGCAGCGACACGACGTTGTATTATTGTATATAACTCTATGCTTGAGCCAGTAACTGGGATAGCTGCAAGGTCACTGGAGAGGTAAAAGAAGGGCGTCTTACTGGATACAATGCTGTTAAGAGTGGATTTCTTAGGCCTATAATGCGCGATTTTTATGGATTTGTTGGCAGTTGCTGACATTTTTAAGCAAGTGGAATCTTTATTTTCCAATTACAACCTAGCAGCATAAGGGATTGGAGAAAACAACGTTTTTTAAGCTTATGAAATCCTCTCTCAAAGCACTGCCTTGACTAGAAGTGCCGTTGTTTAACCCTCCAGTTTAATCTAGTGCCCCTTGCAGCTATCTCTCTTGTAGCCAATATGACGTCACATGACGTTGCTCTATAGGGGCTTTCGCTCAACAGAGAAACAATGAAAGATACAATAATCAAAGGGGTTTTGCACAATACTGTGTTTATTATAAGAGTAGGTCTCCAACATCTCCATTGTTGCAGAGACTCGATTGTTATGAGGTCGCATCGTCAAGACTCACACTGTAGTTTATACTGACAAACTGCTTGCACAATAACACAGCCACCTTACGCCCTTAAGTGAGGGAGAAAAAAACGGAGAGGCATGAAGGGACTGGATACATTCTTTCCACGGAAATGATGGCAAGTTAGGGGGTTAATTCCAGGGTCACGCGCTCTGTCCTTAAGACATGTTGTCCAGTGGTTCAAGGATGCTCTAGTCAGGGGTTCTAGCAGAGTAACACGCTTCAGGAAGAGTTGTAGCTGATTAGGGTACTGGCTCCCAGAGTGAGGCTGAAGTGGGGGGTTTCAGGGTCTCAAGTACCTAGAGCCGCAGCCAGTACCCACTACAGGTGGTGCAAGGCACTTCCTGTAGTGGGAAGTGGTATTATTGTACACGACGTGGTTGACACGACGTGGTATTATTGTGTATAACTCTATGCTGGAGCCTTAATGGGTTAGCTGCAAGGGGCACTGCAGAGAGAAACAGAAGGGCGTCATACTGAAGCCGATGCTGTGAAGAGTGATTTCTTGGACCTAAAACGCGCGATTTTTGTTGTTGGAGAAAACAACGTTATTTTAAGCCTAAGAAATCCGCTCTTCCGTTGTTTTTACCTCCATTTTTAAGTAGTGCACCTTGTAGCTATGCCCTCCAAAACCCATACTGGTGCCAATATGGCGGCAAATGTCACTGCTCTATAGATGCTGCAGCCTGTCATTTGGTGGCAATCCTCTTTTAAGCTTCGCCAACAGTTTTGTGTTACTGCGACTAGATTTGCACACCGCGTTCAATGTTAATGGTGGCTGCCATCATTAGTCTCAAAGCGGAAGAATAGTCTCAAAGCGGAAGAATCACAGACGGCTATGCCTTAAATCGTGAATCTGGTTGTCCATGTATTACCATGTATCGTCCTAGGTAGCATTGCTTTGACTAAAGAAGCTATTGTTTACTACCAGCAAGATGACCTCTCATGGCTTCGTCGCTAGGAAATAGATACCCTTTCGTTTTGTTAATGTTATTCTATTAAAGCATTCCTACCCACTCCTCGTTAAGCGACAAGTTTTTAACATGGCGTTTAATTGAATCGGTAATTTGGCAATCTCCAAGCGACGTGGCCCTGAAATGTTTTAACACGCGGTTGCGTTAAGGTTGTGATAAGTGCAGGCAAGCCAACGACAAGTGACTATATGGCCCTTTTAAGGGACCGGTCATTATTTATCAGCGGAGGAAACTGATGTGGTCATGTATTTTTTAGGTCCTCTCGAGGTTAGGAGGTCATAAATATTTTAGGCGCCATCAAGGCTGGAAAAAAGAATCCACTGACCAATCGTGAGGAAAAATACATCTTTCGGACCTCAGAAATGGCACTTTTTGTGCGAAATTTCTAAAACCGTCTCGGCTTCTGAGGTGCAAGCCCCCAGACTTTCCTCCTGATATACGTGTGCTGACGGATTTGAAGTTGTCGATAGTCAATACTACATTGCGCTTTTCAATAAACTGTGTAGAAATTATGAACCTAATTCCTCAAATATTTAAGCCTAAGTATAAGCCTAATCTATGGGCCTGATTTAAGCCCAATTTATAAACTCTTGGCTCCTTGGCTATAAGCTTAATTGCTTAGCTATTTTAGGCTAAGTATAAGCCTAATCTATACAAGTAATTTAAGCCTAATTTATAGAGTCTTGGTTCCTAGGCTATAAGCCTAATTGCTTAAACATGTAAGCCTAATCGGTAGGTCTAATTAAAGTCTACTTTATAAACCTAATTTATAAACTCTTGGCTCGTTGACTCTAGCCTAATTGCTTAAACATATAAGGCTAAGTATAAGCCTAATCTATAGGCCTAATTTAAGCCTAATTTATAAACCCTTGGCTCCTTGGCTGTTTCTTCCAGGGTAGATTAGTAGGTGGTGACGCTTTTCTGAAATCGTGGGGTGAAGAAAGACCTGCTTCCACCAACGGCACCAGAAGGCAGCACTTGTCTGTTTCTCGTAGGAGCCGAAACCTGAAATATAAAACGGCGGCGTCGTTGCCATGGTAACCATTGTAATAGCGACAATACATGCAGAAACAGACGAAATACTCGTGCGTGGGCATCATCCGAAGTAGAAGAACTTATTCTGTGTTCGATTCAAACTGCATATGGATCGTTACAATAAACATAATTCACGTATGAAGCTTCAGCCTGAACGGGCGATGAGCACGCTTGTCGGCCGGTCTCGGAACACAAAACCATGTGTTAAACTTAGCTCATCTCACAACGACAACCCGTTTTAAAATTGAATGTTGGGTTAAAAAAAGTAAAACGATCAGCCAGTTCAGATCTTACTTAAAATTTTTTAATGTCCTAATCTGAATTATGATACATTTTAAACGATTAATTTCGCATTCTTATCGTCATCGTTACTTGACGACAGCGCCCTCTGGTGGTAAATCGCTGAAAGGAGGTACTTCTTTCGTCCAAATGTTTACCATTGTGACAGAAAGAGTGGCACTACCTATATATTCTTCTACCCTGGTTTCTTCTTTCAGGTCCACTTTATAGTGTCAAGGCTACGGACATAAAGCAAACTGTGTATTCATCACATCTAACTGCATGAATCTCAATACACAAGAGGTTTAAATTAGAACATATCTTTGAATGATTTATAGAACATTTTTAAATCAACCTAGGCTTTTCCTTTCGCCATAAACGAGCCACGTTTTTCCTTAGAATTAACTGTTAACTTGTCGATGTGGACTACTTATTTAATTTGGCAACAGTAAAGCATCTAAGTGTAGTTTCAATAAGAGTAAGAAAAAGTCTGCTTTTTGTCGGGGAAGGGGAGATCAGATTCTGGACAAGGTTTTTATAAGTGGTCAAGATTTTTCAGGGAGTTGATGGGGGAGTGGGGGAGGGTTACACTAAAAACTTGGTCATAACATTTTCATTTCCTGCAACTCCACACCCCCGGCCATAAATAATGACTCGTCCCTCAAGTATGAAATATTTCTCTGTTTCTTTTCATTGTGCAAAATTTTGTGCGCAGCCAAGGTTTGTAAAGGTTTTGGACAGTTCAGGACTGGAGAATTGCTCAGATATATTGGCCTGATCACGGACTTTGGATTATAGGCAGCTTTCATTGGGTTGGGTAACTCAATACTATACTGCAGCGCGATAAACAGGGCGACATTACTGCATTGACAAGCAGTGGCCATTTTTTGTAACTGAACGTGTTTATGACGCAAATATGACGTCATTGACTCGATTCAAGCCATTTTTACGGACACTTGCAGCACATTGGCTGTTGATTTGGTGAAGTCCCGTTTCGTCAAATCCCGTTTTGTTAAAAAAAAAAGCAGATTAAAAGCTCCCGTTTCGCCAACCCGTTAAGTCCAATTTAATTTGTCAAAATTGTAGGTACACGAATTTAATACCTTATTCCTAAAATGATGGTCTGCCTTTTAAAATAAAAATTGTGCTTCATGTGTGCTATGGATAAGGCAAGAGCTATCCACCAGGAGTGAGTTACCACCCAAGATTGTAGATTTCCACTGGAAACCCCTCGTTATGTCCCTGCTCGATGACATATTTTCAAAATTATGTCAAGATGGTGCAGAAGTCAAACTTGACCCCAACGTTACGTTGCGCAACCTGTCTTCAGCTGACATAATGAATGAAAGTTCTATAAACTAAGAAAATTCTTCAATTACAGTATATTACTTGCATAGAAAGACGGGAAAAGAGACCACTCCTATCCATATTTCTATTTATATGTGTATTTTCATTAATGTGACTTTTATTTCATCTCTAGGATTAGGCAGATATATATGTAGGTATCAGGATCATTTTAAATGCAATCTATCTGTGCCAGAAGCAAGGCCTAACGCCTATTTTCCCTTCAGAGAACATGGATGGTATTGCATTGGATCTTTGGGGGGGGGGGGGGAAGCATTATTTTGGAACGACTGCATTTTTCTTGAATTTGAATTTGAATTTATTCAAGGGAGCCTAGACCCACAAGTTATGCACTCCTCGCTACTAAATGTATACACCACTAGAAAACTATGTTACCAAAATGCTACACAAAACCCTGCCAACAGAAAGATGGCAATATCTGCAACAATGATAATGGCATTGTTTAACTAATAGTTCAGCTGGGCTGGTCCTTCTTGGGAGCTGATGCGTCTTAAATCACTGGTCACTGACCCTGGATGATATGTACACTTTCTTAGCGATCTTACTACACATGTATTACAAGTACTGTGGTTCAACTGCTGTACCTGGGCTGGGTGTCAGGAAAACTTGAGTGAATACTTTTGACATTTTTATCATTTTTATACCAGACCAAGTGATACCAGAGCTATTCTTACACCACAAGAAATGCTATACCAGAGCCATTTTCGCTGTGGTATCACTTCTCGAGTGCTAATACTTAGCGGACTCTTTCACCAGTTTCGTTTTTGGCAATGATGCACAATAATCATTGCTTGAACACTTCGCGACTGCAACACACATTTTGGGTTGCTTCAAGGTTCGGGTTGCTTCAAAGTTTTAAGGTTGTATTTTCCAAGTGCTATGAAGCCGGCGTGTGACAAGAAAAGTCCTGGGTTGATCTCGGGATCCATCACCTCATATGATTTGGGGTAGCTCTAATTGCTAGTTGATTGTCAACTTATGGTCTAAAGGGAATCACTGACAGTCGGGTTTCGCAGTTTCTTAGACCGTTTAATACACTCGCCAAATTTTCACTACGACTTGATGATTTGGGACAGATGGTGAATTCCTGTTACATCTGGGTATGCGGATGAAGCCTTTAGCATATTTTATAATTAACGAGACCTAACTGTATTCCTATCATGTCAGGGAATTGTGTTCATGGTTTGGTGGACGGATAAGGAATGATCGAGTTAGATATAATTTCTAAGCCAAGAAGTATAATGGTTAAATAAATAGACATAAATCGCTGGAAATAAGCCAACAGCGAAAATCATACAGTAGAAATCATACACTAGTATGATGGTTTACAAGTTAGTTAGATCGTATTAAAAACCAAAACTGGTAAAAGGGGCCTCCAAAGCAACGACCAAAGTATTATTCGGTGCGATTAACTTAGCGAATATTTTGGTGTGTTGATATCACTCCTTTGAAAAGCCGAACCATTCGGAACTTGGCGGTCCCTTTTACCAGTTTTAGTTTTTGATATGATATCACTTCTTTTTTTTAAATTGTGCATTAGACTCAACTCAACTAGCCTGCAGTCAACAATATCTTGAGTGGTAATTTTTCTAACATTTTAATTTTATATCACTGCATTGAGAGGCCGTACCATTCTCAACTTAGTCACCCCTTTACCAGATTTTCGTATCACTCCTTTGTGAGGCCGAGCAATTATTAACTTGATTACCTGATTACCATTTTTTGCTTTATTTTGACATTGTGTTTGTTTTTCGTGAATTGGAACGTAGACACAATTTCTTTGACAAATTAGTTAAACGTGACATTTTATTAAATTGCATTATTTTACATTGAAAATTGGTACAACGTGATGTAAAACTACTCGATTGGTGCAACAATCTATTGGCTGCCTTGCTTGAGGGGGATGGTTCGGATTAGAGGCGTTTCGGTCCGAAATTTAATTTTCTTTGCAGATTCTGTCCGGATTTGTAACAAGCTTCACACCCTGTTTCTTGTAAAGGGTAAAAAATACTTGTTAATTCGGTGCTATTATGCACAAAATCATCTTCAGAAGTAAAAGTAAACATTAAAAACTAGCAGGCAATACCCTTGTTAAAATCCACGAGCTCACATGGAGGCTGCGATCTTGATGAAGCCGTGCGATGTCAACTGGATGAGCCCACAATACGACAGGGAAAGGGGGGGGGGGTAGAAAGGAAAGGGGCTAAATAAAGGAACCTATTTTTTCCAACTGAAGTACTCAGTGTTTTGGTGACTAATAATAAAAGCATGATTACTGACAATCTCACCTTTTATTATAAATTATCAAAACACTGAGGACTGCAACTGGAAAACTGGGTAGGTTACTTAGATTCCACCCTTTTCTCCGCCATATTGTGGACTCATCCAGTTATGTTGAACAAGAGAAGGCTAAAGTGCACATGTCAAATTCAACTTTGGGCTTCTCTTGTTCAATATACTTCGCTCCAGTGCTTACATTTTCCCTTCTCTTGTTCAATATACTTCGTTCCAGTGCTTACATTTTCCCTTCTCTTGTTCAATATACTTCGTTACAGTCCTTACATTTTCCCTTCTCTTGTTCAATATACTTCGCTCCAGTGCTTACATTTTTCCTTCTCTTGTTCAATATACTTCGTTACAGTGCTTACATTTTCCCTTCTCTTGTTCAATATACTTCGTTCCAGTGCTTACATTTTCCCTTCTCTTGTTCAATATACTTCGCTCCAGTGCTTACATTTTCCCTTCTCTTGTTCAATATACTTCGTTCCAGTCCTTACATTTTCCCTTCTCTTGTTCAATATACTTCGTTACAGTGCTTACATTTTCCCTTCGGTTGTTCAATATACTTCGTTCCAGTGCCTACATTTTCCCAAAACAAGACTCATCCAATTGACACCACACAGCTTCATAAAGATGGTGGCCTCCATGCGAGTTCTTCCGCTTTTTTTTTTTAAATTAATTTCTTAGAGCCTTAAGTCTGCCGAAGCAACTGAATGCTTGTATGGCTGAACCGGCTCAATTTTGAACATTACCAGACTTTTAGACAAGAAGAAATATCTGGTAAAGGGAGGTGCCAACCCAGGGATTCGATCCGGGAACCCTCCAATCATCGTAGGGACCGAAAGATTGTCCAGAATTGGCCAGAATAGTTGCCATAGCCGCTGAAGGCGCTAGTTCCCATAGCCGCTTTAACATGGGCTTTGCCAGCTATTTTTTATAGTTTATTTTTAATGTTGCCTTTTAACCTTGCTGGCTGTTGTTTAAAATTATTTATTACTGACGGGAGTGGTATGCTACTAAATTATCATTGTTGAACCAGATCAAAGAAATATTGAAAATATTCAAATCCTCTTTAATGTCCTATGTGTACACAGGCCGGTTTCCAGGTAATCTCCTTAAATTCGTTTTATGTGGCAAGATTTAAAAAATTTTTTTAGTTTGCCTTCGTGCATTGGCAGACGTCCTGGTCACGTCCCATTTTGCCAAATCCCATTTTGCTAAAAAGAAAGATTTAAAGCTAAACCCTGCCTAAATTTGCCCAGAGGGCAAATCCAGTTTCGCAAAATCCTGTTACGCCAAATACTGTAAAGGAAATTTTAGGCCCACGAAATTTAATAAATAATTCCCATGTAATGGTCAAACATTTAAAGACAGGCACAAACAGCGCGTACAAACACAAAAGAAAATACTAAAAGTAATAAAGTGGTAATTTTTTTTTTCAAATGTATTGACATTTATTAATGTTCATAGTATTTGGACATTAATTAATTAATTAATGCACCCAAATACTAAGGACATGAATTTAAAAAATGGAAAAAGCTAAAATACGGCACAAAACAAAACTATACGTTCGTCAAGATGGTTCGTCAATTAAAAACACAACATAGCAACATGACTATTTCCCGAATAATTTTTTTTTCAAATTACGTGGAACTAATCACAAATTGCTTCCAACGAGGAATGCATCTTTAACTTCTCCAATGTTAAGTTTTTAAAGAATATTTTGATTCAGCCAAACGGGTATAAATTGGTATAAACGGGTGTATTGCCAGTTTTCAAACCACAAATAAATCAGTTGTTCTTATTCTGCCACTGCCTGTATGTGTTAAATGTTTGCCTTTTAAATCCCCATTACGTAGGAATAAGGTATTCAAGTTCGTGTACCTAAACCTTTGTCAAATTAGATTTGGTGTAACGGATTTGGCGAAACGGGATTTGCTTTTAGGGTCAAGCTTTTGATCTATATCTCTTTGGCGAAACAGGATTTGGCAAGACAGTATTTGGCAAGACCGGACTACACCCATGTCCCGGCTCAGGAGTTAACTATTTATTAAAAAATTACTACAACATTGATTAAATCCCCTCCACTTCAGAGTACGCCAAGATGGGTACTGGCGTCCTCTTGTTTCAGAGACCAAGCCCATGACAACTTGACTGTGTTTGGCTCACCTCAGTAGTGTTCACAGGTAACCCCCATGAAGTTACATCATCTTCTATTATCTATTTACTTACATCATCTTCTTTTGAAGGTATAGTCTGGTCCTGGTGTGAAAAGGGTTAGTAATTAACGTAAAGATAATAACGAGATGGTCCTGTGCTGATAGTTGTGTTCAAATGGGAAACCTTGCATGCCCTTTAAAAAAACTTACGAGTCAAACTGTAGACCTCCTGATTATTGTTCTTGTAAAAAAAACGAATACAAATAAAAGAAGAATTGATGAAAGTGTTGAATCGTTCCTGATTTAAAAAAAATTAAAAAACAAACACAGGTCTTCATTACTTTATTTAAGGTGTTGAACTGATTCTAGCATGGTGAACATTATGTGCATCTTTAAACTTCAGTCTCTCTGTCCAAATATTGAGCATAAAGAAGCACATTGTCATTTTAATTTGAAGGTTCTATAGACATTTTAATTTTATTTACATTATGCAGAGGGCTCCACGCCGTTGACCAACATTTTCGCAGCGTGGTGCACACACCCTGAAAACCTCAGATGTAGACTGTAACACCCAAATTCCTTTATAGGCCTTGAATTTCCGCAGGTGGGGAAGATGTAGTGATGACTTTTGCCAGTCAACAATATTGTTTTGGCAAGATTCAAAAATGTTTGAATGATTTTCATTGGATCATGCTGCCCAATGTTCATAAAACATGAAATTTATATTTTTGGCAGGACAAAATTTGGTAGAATTAAATTCTTGGTAGAACTAATAAGCAAATTCTCTACCAGAATTTTCTTATTCTGAAAAATAATCGAAACAAGTAGTATATAAAATCATAGTGGAGCTGAAACAAAATTGAATCTTACAACCATTAAACCTGTACCCAGTCGAATGCAACCAGTTATAATATTACAGGACACTGCATCAATATCTTTTGCAAGGATAGAACTGTTCCAGGAACTGCCAAAAGGCAACTAATTGGTGCATCGAACAGGAATCACGTAACTGTTTACTGTTTGTAAAACCCCATGTTTGTAAAACCAAGAATTATATTTTTGGCAGGACTAAATTTGGTAGAATTAAATTCTTGATAGAACTAATAAGAAACTTCATTACCAGAATGTCCTGTACTGCAAAATAATCAAAATAATTTGAATGCAACAAGTTATAATATTACGGAAGGCTGTATCAACATCTTTTCCAAAGATGAAACTGTTCCAGGATCTGCAAAATGACAACAAATTGGAACATTAAAATGGAGTCACGTAACTGTTTACTGTTCGTAAAACCCCATGTTCGTAAAACCGAGAATTTATATTTTTGGTTGGACTAAATTTGGTGGAATTAAATTCTTGATTGAACTAATAAGCAAATTCACTACCAGAATGTCTTGTACTGCAAAATAATCAAAACAAGTTGAATGCAACCAGTTATAATATTACAGGCGGCTATATCAACATCTTTTCCAAGGATGAAACTGTTCCCGGAACTGCCAAATGACAACAAATTGGAACATCGAACAGGAGTCACGTAACTGTTTACTGTTCGTAAAACCCCATGTTCGTAAAACCGAGAATTTATATTTTTGGTTGGACTAAATTTGGTAGAATTAAATTCTTGATAGAACTAATAAGCAAATTCACTACCAGAATGTACTGCAAAATAATCAAAACAAGTTGAATGCAACAAGTTATAATATTACAGAAGGCTATATCAACATCTTTTCCAAAGATGAAACTGTTCCAGGAACTGCAAAATGGCAACAAATTGGAACATCGAACAGGAGTCATGTAACTGTTTACTGTTCGTAAAACCGAGAATTTATATTTTTGGTTGGACTAAATTTGGTAGAATTACATTCTTGATAGAACTAATAAGCAAATTCACTACCAGAATGTCCTGTAATTGCAAAATAATCAAACAAGTTGAATGCAACCAGTTATAATATTACAGGCGGCTATATCAACATCTTTTCCAAGGATGAAACTGTTCCCGGAACTGCCAAATGACAACAAATTGGAGCTTGAAACAAGAATCACATAACTGTCTACTAGTGATTCATCAACAGTTTACAGCTGTCGACCAAAAAAAACACGTCAAGTCATTCTCAGTTGAATTTCAAATTGAACTGAACTTGCAGAATCACTTTAAGTCTACGACTTAGCATGAAACACATTTCACATTTGCGTTCTCAGTTCTTATAACTGATCTACCAACGAATCCAGCAATACAGGGAAATTTGTTACGAGAAAGAAGTCAATCCATTTCAATTTCTTTTACCGCAAATTGTCCTGAAAATGTCTGGCTTGGTTTTACTCCATCTTCATCCAGAATCCAACTCAATATTTACTACTCTAACCTCCCTTTTCCTGAATGGCGGAATACAAAACAAACTACATTTTCCACACCCGTATATTTATTGCAATAAAAATGATTTTCTGGGCTTCGATGACGATTTTGCTTCATCAAACATTTCATTGTTTTATGTACATGGATATAATTATCTTTAGTAATAATATAAATTATTATTATTAGTATTATAATTATTGATGTACATCAATGTGATACACGTAGTTCTTACAAGAATAGTCACGCTATTATGACTGCAAACATCATTGAAACATGTTTATTATTTATTACCCAAAGTAAAAAAAAAACTGACGGTATTCTAAAAGAAAAGAACGGGAAAATAAAGGATCGTGCATAGTATCACACTTAGAAGAAAACCCCGTCCCATCATCACATAATGGGAAATTCGACCGGGAAACTTCTTCATTTTCCGGTCGTTCCCCGCACTTGAGGCCTAACAAACCGTAAACGGAAAACAATTGACACAGGGGCCTCGAGCAACTATTTAAAATTTCTCGCTAGGGGGTGGAAGCATTACCATGGCAGCTGGACAGTTTTTCCTTCGTGTATTCTAGAATACAAATAACATTCAAGAATGCAATGTATTTTTTGCATGTAGTCTGTATTTGCAATAAACATGTAAACAAGGAGTATTGAGAGAAGGCGTAATTGATTAACCGACATACATACCAAGGCTATGTGTTGCGATGTCATAGTGATCTTACCCATTAATGAAGCAGAACAGAGCCGTTTGGCTTTCTCATTGCACTAACTGTGTCATGAGAGCTTGGATGTCATCACACAAAGACGGCACACATTGTTTGATAGTGAAATATTCAAAGTTAAAGAAAACATAACACTACTGCTGCTGTGAACGAAAAAGAATTAAAGCAAAAAACCAATAGCTGCATAATATTTTTTTTCAAGCTTTAATAAATAATTTCAATTTTTTCCATCACTGTAAAACCAACAATTTTGTACAATATTTTATTTTAGTTTTTAAATACTGTCTATCA
Source organism: Lithobius niger (assembly GCA_023313725.1). Lineage (NCBI taxonomy): Eukaryota > Metazoa > Arthropoda > Chilopoda > Lithobiomorpha > Lithobiidae > Lithobius > Lithobius niger. The sequence continues at coordinate 12,131 of JAHWFP010008556.1, read as the reverse complement.
AATATACACAGTTTACGTAAGCACAAGAACAGAATTTTTGGTTGGGAAGAATAGAACTCACTTGTCAGAAATTATTTAGGTAACGGACTAATTTACCCGCCTCAACTTTTAGCAAGAATTTGTTACCTACAGAACAAACCAAAATAGCAAACTTACCAATTTTTTCTTAACGGGTAAAATCTAGAACTGTGACCATCCACCAAATCAAGATCTTACCACTGTTTTGAAAGACAACCTTAATCGGTAAATCACTAATCCCACTAAATGTTTATTATTTTACGTATTAAATACATACGTCATCAGAATCCATCACTGACCTGAATTTAGAAAATTAAAGTTTTTACTCACTTGTTACTAAAAATATTTCAGTGTTGTGCAACATATGCAGCGGTAGTCTAAGATCATTAAAGAAAGATTCTTTTTCTTCAAGACTGCTAATCATAAAACGTTCAAAGCTCGTATTAGATTTCGTTAAAATCTGTAGTAAATTATTCTTTTAGACCACTTCTTGAAATATCTTTTTGTGTAAAATATAAATCCTTAGTCAGTTTCAGAATGCAACAACAAGGAATCAGTATCCATGTAAAAGGCATCATACCGCAGATACTTACGAATATAAACTTAAATAAAAAAAAAGCCAGAAGATACAGATTTTAAAAGCATCTAAAAAAACATAAATGCTGCCTTTGGGTTTATCACATATTAAAAAAGTGAAATCTTAATTTGTCTTAACTTTACTTTTCCCGCTAAAACAGCAAAGTAGCCGTATATCTTTCACTCAGTGAATCTTACTAAATTTGGTCCCATCCATCCAACTTTCTGAATTTAAGTGACATTTTCTGAATGTTTGTGGATGTGGTGTGTCACACCCACAAATATGAATGTTTCTAAATGGCAGCATATCCTGGCATAATCCAAAATGGCATAACATGCAGCCAAGTTTTCAAGATCATGTAAAATACAGTGACTAAAATTTTCAAATGAAGTGGTATCTAGTCAAAAATCCATAAAGGCACCAGGTTCCCAAATGTATGGTAACGCAAACATTAAAATATACGCTGCACTTACCGACTGTACTAAAATAGCGTTCTATGATGCAGCCAACACTTCGCAGATAACACCACATCCAGTGAACATCCCAAAATGACAACAGCTGACAACACCAATGTTCCCAAACCATCATCTAAGAGAAAACTGTCCAGCTACCACCAAAGCAAGGCTCACGTGGCTTTTTTTTAAACACATGACAAACACTGAACTTACTTGGCGTTTTGCTAATAATATTAACACACAAAGAGTCCAAGAAATAGGTGGATTGATTAATGTAGTTCTTCACAAGAAGCTACAGGTAAATCGGTTTCTACGAATCTAATTTGAAAAACCATATCGTGATCTCGTTAGAAATCAGTTAACCATCAATTAAGCAATCATCAATTTAAAAGACGTTCAGAACCGTAGAGCTGCCTTAGTCTCCTCAAATTCTACTAAGGAAAATGTCCTTCCTTAAAGGATTTGCTGGGGATTAGTAAAACCAATTTATTCATCGTTGAATCGTTTCGTTAATTTAATTGGTGTGTGTATGTGTTTGTGACACAGCTATTGGTCCAGACGTTTGCTTTACACAGAAATCTAGCAAACTTCATTTTCAACGTTTATGGACTATTAGTATTTCATAACAATAAAAAGCAAATGAGATTCAAACACCTTTCTTGGCCATTAAAAAAATTAGGGACAAGAAAACCCACTTTGTTGATCTGCACGTGTTCATATGCGCTCTTTAGAATGATCAATGTTGATGTTTACAGGGTTCAATGTTCCTGTAACTTCTTTGGAATCGAATACACATTTTTTAATGTGTAAAAAGTAAACCAACTCCCTTACGGTGATTCGGCTTACATTTCATCATAATCTTAGTTCTCATAGCTATTGTACTTTTAGTGCAGATAACGAATATTTAAGTGTGGATCTCTTATAGTATTGGGCCAACTGAACATTCGTTATGACAACAGAGCATTTACCAAACAGAAATTAGTGGAAAATAAACTATTATGTGGTTTGTCTAATTTTTCTGTTAGCGTTGCATGTTCTTCGTTTTTGTTATTATTAACGCAAACCATTTGATGGCAGTACTCAAAGATATCGAGGTTTTCAAAATAAACAGACTATAACCCACTTCCATAACTACTGTGTGTAACATTTAAAGAACAAAACACAAAATATAACTAGATGCTGGTGTTTACTGGACAAATAAGTATCGTGGTATATCTGTGAACACTTCAAATGTGTTTCATAAATGTATGCACTGTGGCAGGACCGATCAAAATTGAAAAAAAAACAATAAACAAACAATAGGTACGCTGAAGCTAATTCCAATAAATTGTAACATTGAGATCGTGAACTGTAAAAAATCAGAAAAAAACATTTCACAACATTTAACCGAACCACTTTGATACAGCATCAAATGTGTTATAACCTGCACGGCAATCACATCACATTATTTAGACAACTTGAGCGCCATTTTCACCAATATTCAGAGTCAAGCAGAAAAAGAAAACATGTACAAAATTCCGTTAAAATAGTTATAGCAGTTACAGCTACATTTTCTGCTGCTAGAGGAATTCAACAAAGGAGTATTATGACTAATGTTGACTAATCTTAACACATGCTGTGTTAATGTAACATAATTTTGGCGTTTTCATGTATTCTGCAGAGCTTCATATAGCCTACAAATCATCCATATAGAGGTAGTTTGAATTCGCATAACAGTATAATTTTTTAATGACAGTTAGCTTATGATGTTGGCGTACAGGAAATATGGCTCAAAATAGTTTTTGCAAATGGTAAATCCATCTTATTAAGCACAACAAAGAAACTGATTTATTTGGCTTACAATCATTTTTAATTGGAAACCATAGAAAATAATAATACCACTATCAGTACATCAGCAACTTATAACGCAATATTGTATGTCATGTACATGTCAGCAAGGAATTGGATACTCCTTTTGCTGTCTGTCTACACGTCATACTTCTACTTACTTAAACCACACTCCTATGCACTTTTAGTTCATAGTGACCTCGTAAAAAAACTGTCATTATCATATGCAAATCACCATCTTCTTGCTGCGAATAAGCTTCATTGGAAAACTAACAATCATGCTTAAAATATATATTTTCCAATGCATTTAATATATTTCAACACTTTCTTTCCTAGTAAAATTTCCAGGCTTAATTGTCATGCGTAAGTAGAATTGTCATTAGACTCAAGTCCCCTACTTTTATTTTAAAACATACCATAGGTCACATGCTGGGAAAAAGGAGCTATATCTAATCAACCAATACAAATACACACACTATACTTTAGTTGCAGTGTGACGTGGACGTTTTAGAACACAAACGAATTATACGTGGGACAATTTTCGATTTTTGTTGTCGCAATACGCCATTTTCCGCATCCTATCAGTCAATGCTGTAGGTCAAGATTCAAAAGTTAAATAAACTTCTTTAAAAAATTATAACCAGTTTAATTAAGGAATGGAGGAGGGTATGGGGTTAGGTAGGAGGGGAGTCCACCATTCTTTGAAATTCTGGCCCTTTTACATCCATTAAAGAAATGTTTTTTTTTTTTCATTGTCATTGTGTATTTTCATGTAGGTGCGTGTATGTGTGTTTGTGTGTATGTGTATGTTTCCGTGCTCACATTTCATTTCGTACATCACTAACTACGGAATAATGATAATAATAATAATAATAAACCATAAATAATCATCCATGGACTACAATGCATTCTCCAACCAGTCTGGTATTTTGTACGAATTTCAGGCATTATTGGCTCTGGGGTTTTTTAAGGCGGCAATTGCGTAATCTTCAATCAAAACCTCCAAAATTATCCTTGGAGATGGAAGATACACATTAGGCCTATTTTATCAATATAAGTCACATCATGCATGCACGTGTCACGGCACTTTTGGTATTGCAAGTGGTATATCTCGTAATAATTTTCGTATTAACATACCTTGGGGACCTCACAGGGATCATCAGACATTCTCTAAGTTAGCATTAGAAGCACACTCCCTAGCCAAACATTTTAATAATTTTTTTTGTAAGTTTGGGCCCGAATAGGGAAACATTTCTTGGTCATATGTCCTTTTCAGTTATGCAGTGGAAAGGGCCAGTATACAACATCCGATGTATTAACCTTTTTCAACGAATGGTGAGCGGTTGGGATTAGGGTTGGTACGAAAGGAAAGGGAAGCAAGGGTAGTTGGATGAAAATAAATAAAAACAAGCTAGTATTTTTTTAACCAGAGGAAAAAGTCCAACTTTTCATCCAAGAATGTTATCGGATTCACTCGTTGAAACTCGAAAGTCTTTGCGATACATAGAGCAAACAGTAAAAAGCTTCCTTCTTCCAAGAAAATTACCCTGATTCATCAACCGTTAACTTTAGTAACCTAATGTTTTTCAATTTAGAATCATGTTTTTTACGCTTAACTTAGTTATTGGTTAGTATCAGAAAGTAGTAGATAAATGGTCAAGCATGCTCGTGCTGGTCACCTGAACCCTTCTAATTGGCAAATCATCATACTGATATTCATTGTGTCTCGGATCTGTGATCAAACAGTCTGCGACCAGGCGAATACATTTCCAGACGGAAATAAATCAACCATTAACAACAACACGCCGTTGTCAAATGTAGCGCACTTTTTCAGCCAGATTGTGAATGCTTTCGCAGCATCAAACTTCAAGCCGGAGCCTCTAAACGACAACACTGCTTTGTCAGGATATGTTACCATCAATTAGCGAATATAACTTCTGTTCGACATGACCTGAAACTTGTGTTTCACTTAGATGAGAAATTGGTTCCTAGAATAGGTCCCTGTAGTGACATAAAAACATGACAGAAGGAAAACGATGTTATGTCATACCTCTAGGAATGCAAAAAGGGACAATTATTTCCACTCCAACAGGTATGAATTTATCTCTATATAATATTACCTCCAATAGGTATGAATTTTAAAGTTCGTAGGTCCCGTTTTGGATTTGGTGAATTTAAATAAAGAGTTGATATCGCCCACTTCTAGGAGAAACATGATTAAAGTTTGAGCGAGGCAGTGTTCATTTAGTAATGTGGTGGCGGTGACATGAAGTTGTGCACTTTGGCCTCTACTACATAGCACATATCCTATTGTGGCTGCTAAACTGAACATGATGAAATGCACGTGATCAGGGCGTTTTAAGTTGAAGCTTAACTTGTGGACGAATGAAAAGAAACTATTTCGAGCCATACTAAAGATTAATTAAAAACAAATAAATTGCAATTTTGCTGGCAGATGAAAATAACACTGAAGACCATCTAAGAAGGCGCGGTTAATCATTTTTATTAAACATTAATTACTAAGATACTTAGCCTCCACCTCGCCATTCATGCAGATAGTCAAGACTCATTTTATAGAAGCCTAGTTCTATCATCCAAGAACGATATTTCCTCAGAATCATTCAAAAACCAGAATAAAATAAACCATAAAATCGAAAATTACCAGAAATTCCAATTTACTTTACCAATCATTCATAGTAAGAAATGCAAAACTATCCTATTTCCAGTAGCTACTCGTTAATTTCGTCACGAGCGGACTTTGTTGTTTGTGTTTCATTTATACAACTTTTCATCTCATGAAAATGGTAAAAGTAGCACCTAAACTGAAAGACATTTAGGCAAAATTTCCAAATAATGATAAATTGGGAATTACGTCACATTTTGCTTCCGTAAGTGTGTACGCAGATTTCCAAACTTAACGGTATTTTCATTTGACTTAGTTTTATCTTCAAGTTAGTTCGTTGATAATAACCAACTTGTATTAATTAATTTTACTAATTATGTTATTTTGTGAATTCTAATACTTGAATAATAATATTATTACGTTTATTAATCCTATTGTAATCCTATTGGTAGCTGGTTTGAACACGTAGGGATTTGCCCATCCCAAATTCCCAAAATTAAGGGACAAATTCTTTGTTGCGAGATTTGTACTAATCCGCCGCTTGAAAGCTGGGAACACACTCAGCCAAATTATTTTAAGCATCCGCTAAATGAAATGTTAAAAAAAAAGTTGAATTCATGTAGGCTTGCATCATGTACACTAGGTGAAAACACTCCTAATTAAACTTTAACTGAAATTCAAGGCACTATTAAACATACAATCAGGTGCACAACTCCTTTGTTGTCGCAGCCTTCTGACGATTGCATAAGGAAATATGGTAAGGGAAGAGGCAAATGCAGGATCGAAGTGAGAAACAACTTTACATCTCAGTGTATCATCTGCAGTACTGAAAGTTGGCCAGTTTTAAGTAACTCTAGTAGAGACTTGGCCGGTATCAAGTTTTCAGTTACTGATAAACTCTGATCAGCTTTCTCTCTATCGCATCAGTACGATACCAGAGACCTCTAAGTAACCACGAAGATGCTCAGTATTTTCTTGAGATGTATAACCCACCTCACCATAAAGTACATTCTGATTCATTTGTGATGTGTGAGCTAAGAGGAACCTGTAATGAATGAATAGCTATCTATTCCTGTAGAGCCATATTATTAACATTCTGAGCAAAACAATCAATCGTAGTCCGTACGTGATTTGTGAACAAGGAGGGTCCTAGAATTAAAAGCAAGTATCCATTCCGCATAGGAGCATGATTATAATTCTGGGAAAAACAATCATTATAGTCCATACTGGATTTGTGATCTAGGAGGACCCTATAATGAATAGCAAGGGCCCATTCCTGTACAGGGGAGTGATGAACATTCTAGGAAAAACAATCAACATTAGGGTCATATGCCATCTGTCAACTAGGAGGATATTGTAATGAAAAGTATGTATCTGTTCTTGTACAGGGGCGTGATTGAGATTCTGGGAAAATAAAAACAACAATATTGTGGATGTTTGCAATTTCTGAACTAGAAGGATCCTATAACAAATAGAAAATATCTGTTTCTGCACAGCAGTGTGATTAACATTTTGGGAAAACCAATAATATAGTCCACATTGGTTTGTGAACTCGGATGATCCTATAATTAAATTTAATATCAAGTGTCCGCCCCAATACAGTGGCATGATTTAGAGAAACTTATTTAATATACTTTGCAGCGTAACAGGTTTCTACTCCCCATGAACGATAAACAGAGGCGACTTGGTGGCCGTAGATGGAATCGAGTGTTTTATAAAACCTGACATGGCAGACCAAAACACAAATTTAGCCAAGTGATATGGTTTTTATCATTTCAATGAAATTGTGAACAGGTACTGACCTCTATGAAAGTTGGAAAAAGTTTCCAAATCATCCATGGGCCACAAAATATTGAGGTTTAAGTGTGTATACCACGTGTGTGCGGAAAGTTTGCAAAAACCCAAATTGCAAGTATTTATTGTCAGCACTGGTGAGGCTTAACTCATTACACACACACAGTGCCATGATTAATATTTTGGGGAAAAAAATCAACATTGTGGTCCCTACGCGATTTTTGAACTAGGAGGGTACTAAAAACAAACAGCAAGTATCCGTTATTGTATTGTGGCATGATTAACATTCGGGGAAAAACAATCAACACTGTACTCTGTACATGATTTGCGAACTAGGAGGGTCTTATAATGAACAGTGAGTATCCGTTTCTGTGCAACTGTGTGAGAATCATTCTGCAAAACACAGGACGCACAACAGACAATTGGAATGGTTTTAACAGCCAGGTCTTCAATGGGGGGGTCCCCCAAAAGTATTTTATTTATAAGGCCATAATTATTTTGAATGTCTGTTGGTAACTTCACCATATGTGAAATCGGGTAGCAAAATTCCACTACAACAGTTTGTTCCACTATAACATTCTACTACAAAAGTCCATTAACCATAATCATGCACGGTGAGACACTCTGCATTGGACTTTGGATAAACACAGGGTGCACAAACTAGGGAAATGTTCGTCACCAAAATTTGAGGAATGTACTCCTACAAATATGAAAATCAAGTAAATAGTGTAGCAATCGATCGTGAACCATGCCACTCAGGATTAAAAATGTATAAATTGTTTTAGACAAGCTGTCACTCTGGTTTGCTCTTAGCCTTGCTATTGAAAAGTTACTGAACTACTAGCAACACCAAGAATGGTCTGTAGTAGGCTTGAACCTTTGCTATGCCACCGCAGTAATTTCACTGTGAAATGCATTTTTGCAGCCAACATTGGCCGTTCCCTTTTCAAACATTTTCTCATGCAGTAGATTGGGTAAGGGTTGGTTTGATGTGTGATAATGACAAAGGAATACCTGGCAGTAACGTAACGAGGGTACCTGGCATCTGGTCTGACTGGGTGCTAACTATACTTATTCAATATAAGTGGTGTTGGCCTAAGTATTGTTATTTAAAAAAAAATAACCTTCCCCACCTCTACCCATTATCAACTTGGTTAAAAGATAGGGGAGTTGGGTACTCTTAAAGATTTATCAATTTCTTGCATTCAACCAAAGTTTAAACCACATGTTATTTGTATAGTTTAAACCTCTTAGACTTTCCAATTTTTCATTCAAAATCTACTTGATGGTCGTGGGCTTGAGGGAGGGGAGTTATAAATAGATTAGACAAAAAAGCGTTTCACTGGCTTCCCCTTAATTGCGATCACATATACAGGCTGCATGTACAAATTGATCTAAACAACTTGGAGGTAAGATCGAGCTGCATTTTTTTTATTATCCACGGTGATATTCCCACTCCGCAATCCGCACAACCAAATAGGATCAATCTGCATACGCACCCAGTGATTTCGTTTTGAAGATTGGTACACTCTGAAACCAGAGCACGGTTCGGCATCCAACCGCTTGTGCATTCATTTTTTTTTTACATTTTTTTTTTCATTCGTGTACTTGGGTTGAGAGTGTATGTAGGGTCATTGTCACCACACAAGTTATAGGGCGAACAACAAATTCGGTTTGTTATAGATTTTAAATTTACTGTTAACCCTATCACTAGCTGAGAGGAACAAATTAGAGTCCAAGCATTTAACTCGTGTTATGGAAGTGACTCGTCGGATTTCCTACGTCCTTAGGGTGATAACCTGTCATCATCCTCCAGTTTCCGTGTAGTGAGTAATGCAATAATTGTAATAAAGCATAAATGACGAACCGTTGATGCGTCCATACCAGTGACATAATTTTTGCATACAAATTGGCAAAAGTTGTAAAATTTACTTGTAGGCACATCAAGGCAGAATCATTGTTTGAGCAGTTGGTTTAACAGCATTTTTGTTTGAATGCAAAGGCCATGCGTGATCCTCATGACTGGCCAGTGTAGCTTAAAAAAGGTTGTAGCAAAAGAAAATACCCACATTTTTTGGATGCTGTTCAACAGTCACCAGCGAAAAAGATTGCCGCGATAGAAATTGCTATAGCCTCACATTACAACATTTTTAGTTGCAATATTTGGTTATCAGCTCAAGGAATACGCCGCATGCTACCTGTGTGCCTTAGCGCTGTAGTTGCTGACAAAGTGGATTCACAGGATGCTACCTCTATGCTTTAGCAGTGTGGTAGCTGACAAATGGATTCATGGCATGTTACCAGTATGCCTTAGTGCTGTAGTTACTGATAAATAAATTCATAGCATTCTACCTCTTTGCCTTAGTGCTATAGTTGCTGACAAAATGGATTCATAACATACTACCTCTATGCTTTAGCACTGTAGTTGCTGACAAATAGATTCACAGCGAGCTACCTCTTTGCCTTAGTGCTATAGTTACTGACAAAATGGATTCATAGGATGCTGCCTCTTTGCCTTAGCGCTGTAGTTGCTGACAAATGGATTCATAACATACTACCTCTATGCCTTAGCGCTGTAGTTGCTGACAAATGGATTCACAACGAGCTACCTCTATGCCTTAGTGGTAGTTGCTGACAAATGGTTCACAGCGAGCAACCTCTATGCCTTAGCACTGTAGTTCCTGACAAATGGATTCATTACGTACTACCTCTGTGCCTAAGCGCTGTAGTTGCTGACAAATGGATTCACAGCATGCTACCTCTATGCCTTAGTGTTATTGTTGCTGACAAATGGGTTCATAGCATGCTACCTCTATGCCTCAGCACTGTACTTGCTTAAAAATGCTGAGAGTAAAAGGAGTATTCTGCCAAATTGGGGATGTCTGCAAGTATGCTTTTCAATTACGGAAACTCAGTGCCAACCATAACGTCACAAGAGTGACACCTTGCCGTTGCATTACTAGTACATGAAAACTGGTAGTTGACTGGTAGGTAGAACACCAGCTTTTATCCTACGAAGAATACCAAAATGATACTCTGCCACCAGTAGCAAAGAGATAAAAGTACAACCGACTATGTTGTTCAGTATCTCAGTGGCGTTCTCGTGGGTTTGGAATTTGCGATTCCTATGAAGAAAGGTGTTGAAACTACATGACACAGTGTTTCGTTTACTTTTTGTAAGGATGCAGGATATCCTAAGATTCAGTCGAATCATTTTCTTGGTGAATATCGTCGTTATTTTTTATATTTTTTTTTTAATTTTTATTTTACGACATATTTAAAGTGACTCAATGGTAAAATTATCTACACTACTATTAGGGATTACAAAACTCTAAAAAACTAACTGCCAGGTGACGTTTCGTATTACATAAAATCATAAAAACGTTGAAATGTACACGTAATGTCAAAAAGCGAATGCCAAATTACTTTTTGCGAATGGAAACCACTCCAATCGCATTAACGCGCTATAAACATAGTGGTATTTTTCATAATGTTACAAATTGCATATAATGAAAAAAAATGTTATACCTTACTGCAGGATTGAAAGAAATGTCCAAAGTACAACTGAACAGGATGCAATAATGATGCACAATAATTAGTTCCTACAGCCAAATAATCCCACAGAAAATATCCTGAAAAATGTTTTCCACATGGCGTACATTATACAAAACAATGTACATTTGGGTAATTCATCTCATGTCTAGAATATAATGGCTTCCACCCATGATAAAATCTCCAAGGTGTTATTATTATCCTAGTCTTATCCGAGAGCATTTCCCCAATGAGGAGAATCAGTCAAATTTTTAGGGTACATGCATCAAGAGACAAACAGAGATGTCAAATTTAGGATGTGCTGTTGGTTGAGGATCAAATTAATCTTCTCCGTAATCACGTTTCATTTGCAAATTATTTCTAGACAATTCATTTCAGTTACAGGCTTCAAGAAATAACATTTCTGATGTGGTAATTTGGCGTTGCTATTGGTAAAGGACAAAACTGAACTTAATTTTCTCCTGAAAAATAATATTTCAAGTTTCAGTTAAAATTTTGCTTGGTTACCTTGATACTTCACGGCAGTTCTTGGCTTCAACAACTAATGTTTCTGATGGTAACTTGGCTAATAGCCTTCCTGAAGTAGTTGGCAGCTTAGGTACTGGAGAATT
>JAHWFP010008554.1:15515-35010 GCA_023313725.1 Lithobius niger | reverse complement strand
ATAAAGAGTGGTACATAAGCTGGAGTGAAGCTCCAGTACCCTAAACCCATTACACAATGATAAAAAGTGGTACATAAGTTGGAGTGAAGCTCCAGAACCTAAACCCGTTACACAATAGTAAAAAAGAGTGGTGCATAAACTGGAGTGATGCTCTAGAACCCTAAACCCGTTACACAATGATAAAGAGTGGTACATAAGATGGAGTGAAGCCACAGTACCCTAAACCCGTTACACAATGATAAAAAGTGGTACATAAGCTGGAGTGAGGCTCCAGAACCCTAAACCCGTTACACAATGATAAAGAGTGGAACATAAGCTGGAGTGAAGCCACAGTACCCTAAGCCCGTTACACAATGATAAAAAGTGGTACATAAGCTGGAGTGAGGCTCCAGAACCCTAAACCCGTTACACAATGGTAAAAAAGAGTGGGTCACAAGCTGGAGTGAAGCTCCAGAAACTGGATCCGTTACACAAAGCAAGAATAGACTTCCCGACTAACATCTCTCACTCTCTCTCTCTCTCTCTCTTCCCCCCCCCCCCCCCGAGTGAGGAGAGCTTTACACTTTTGTTGGCAGCCGGCATAGATAAAAGGTTCAGTTGTATCCCACTTAAAATGTTTTTTGACGAATCTCACGATTCGCCGGTCGTTGGCGTCTGGGCAGAAGCGTTCACACTCCGAAACACGCCGAGTTTGCTGTGTCGTCTGGCTACAGCCCTCAGTTCGTGGGTCTGCATCTTTTCTAGTGTTCTAGTGAGCACATTCCTGGCCTGGTCAATCTCGAGAACGGTTTGGTGGACCATGTACAGCACCAGGTTGACAGTTTCGGTGAGTGCCTGTTTGAACGTCACGTTGACTCTGAGAGCTCCCTGCTTAATAAGGTTGTAGTGGCACTGCCCCTGACTTTTGTCGGTGGTCAAATCGAAGGCATACAGACAGTTGCCCAGTGGATAGTCGACATATGGGAGCCGGGGCGTCGAGTCGGAAGTCAGCTTGTCGAGCGACTGGAAGAGCGAAAAATAGTTTCTCACGTACAGGTCGTCGGTGTAATCGGGCTGGTAGGGAACGGCTGGAATCGTTTTTCCATCCTCCTGCAAGGCGAGATAGTTGATGTTATAGTGATGGAAATTAAATGGGTTCGCAGCATAAGCACTGTTGAAAGCATTGTTCGAAACAAAACCCAGCAGGCAGAACATCGGTAGGTTTCCGAGCACAACGTTGTTGAGGTTGCCTTGACGGAACCTGGCAGGAATGGTGAAAGTCTTGACCTCCACGCGATGGATGGGGTACTTGGCGGTGTTGGACTTGAGCCCCTCCGAGAAACCGATGAGTACCGAAGGAGATGGCGCGACTCGACGAATGTAGAGAACGGCACTCGTGATGTTGACACGATAGTCCGGATTAGCTTCCGCAGTCATCAAACAGAAGGCATCCTTGCTTCTGATGAGTTTCAGTGTCAAGTCGACGTTGTTAAGTAACAGGCGGTCTTGTTGGAAAAGGTTGCAATGGGGCCTGCTGTAGAGATCGACGACTTTGCTGGATTTGACGAGGCTGTTCCGATGTACGATACTGTGGTTCTTCGCATCGTTCGCAATGCTGGCTTCGTCAAAGTGTCCAGCATCTTCCTTCTTCCACAGTTGTGTCGAAAGGTGACTATTTTCAGCATCGGCACCGTGGGTCAACAGTCTCCAGGTAGCTGCGGTAGGCGTACTCATTGTCCGAATTGTATATTTGCTTACCGCTGACTTTGCAGTCGCACCGGGATAACAGAGAGTGTAGGAGTAGATTCACGGGCGCCACGGCATTAGCGGCTGTCAATGCTGTCGATGTCCCTTTGACCACCTTGCATCGGATATGAAGATAAGACTGACTCAAAGTGGCTAGAGGATGATAGGCCCCTAAGGTGTCGTCGTTCACGGTAACCTGCACTGGAGGTACGGAGAACAGTTCCAACTCTTCTTTGGTGCAGGGTACCGAATCTCTGTCTGGCTTCAACAACATGTCGGGCTCTGAATGAACAGTCTTCGAGGCGGACGTGGTATTTCTAGTCGAAAAAGTCTGCCTTACTTCTCGGAAGATGACGACATGAAGGGGCTTTGCGACGACGTATGAGGGCAACCAGACCGCGGCGACGACGTTTCCCTCCCGATTGACCTTTCGTTCGACGACAACACTTCTTCCTCTTTCGATCTGTTCCAGTCTGTCCTCCCGACGCTACTGCAACAGCGTCTCATTTAGCCGCATCCGACCTCCTTTTGGCAGCCTCCTTAAGGGAGGTTCTCCCCCCCCCCCCCCCTGAACATCGTCCAACAGTTTGGGGCCGCCTCTCAGCACATACCTTCTTACTCCGAAAAGAGTGTTTTTTAATAAAGGGGAGAGCCGACCTGAACACACCCCCCAGAAAATCCCCGAAACCCGATCCTCATTGTATGCGCCCGCCAGAAAAGTATGGGGCCCCTCCTATCTGATTTCTCGTACAATAGTGGCTGACGCATACCAGAGGTTCCAATCCAGTGTAGGGCGTACGCATCTCGTTTTTCTCACATCCGATCGGTCGACCCTTCCAGAAATAAATGATGCTCCGGTCCTAACGACGGGCTATCAAATAGGCAAAAGCAAGTTGAAAGGTTTTTTTTAGTTATCGGGAAAGGTTTTCTGAAAATGAATCCGAAAGCCCCACCTTTCTGTCTCTTCCATCTAGTCCTCTTAACCTTCCTCTTTCGACCGCGCATGATCAAGGACATCGCCTAAAATGTAGCGTCGCGCTAACCTCTCCCGAACCGAATGGTACCTTTTCCCCCATGTCTGTCATTAAATAGACCCTCACCGTTTCGAAATCACGCCTAGCGAGAGGACGGCAATAAGGCTTGGTGAAGATCTCGTGGGTTCCATCCCCCTCAACTAATCTTACTACCCATAGCAAAGAAGCCAGAACATCTCCCACCACAGTTTCATTTACAGTGTCGGTGTATACAAAAATACTATTCAGAACTTTCAAGGCGAGTCGCTCTCTACCCAGCTTGACACCCGTGATAACATTGTCAATGTTAATGTCTGGAAAACCGAGCGTCTTCAGCAATGCCTTGTTGATCATCAGCCCCATTATTTCTACGGAAGTGTTACATTTCTCGGGGGACAGCACTTGGTTGGGCATGACGAAAGTATTCAGGTTCAGTCCCGGATTGTAAGTAAATTCCGGGTACTGTTCGACATCTACCCTGTCTCGAATAAGACGTTTTAGTCTGGTCACCATCTCCTCTCCTCCACGATAAAATCCTTGGGACAGATAGACGGGCAACATCAAGAGATGTGTGAGGTAGGACAGCCACCACCCTCCGTCGTTGAATTGATCGTTGATGATCTCTATAGGCACGGGACCTCCTCCATGTTTCAAATTCGGGTCCACGAGGATGTCATAATAGCTCTCTTTGAACTTTCCGTCTTTTCTTTTCCATCCCAGAAACACGGACATGCTGTAACAGAAGCATAGTCTGGCCCCCGTGTAGAGTTTGTTGACGATGGTGACGAGCCGCTCGTTTTCGTCGTAGCTGAACACGATGAGCGGCTGCTCGAGTTCCTTGACTACCCAGAGGTTGAGAATTTTTTTAATGTTTTTCATCCTGCAAGTCACCAGGTCGACCCCCACGATGACCACGTCCTGGTCCAACCTCTTATCTGCAACTTCCAATGCCGCTTTGGTTTTCGTGTAGGCGTCGATATCGAACCTGGGGAACTTGACGTAGATTCGCGTTCCTAGCTACAAGTTCATGATGCTCTGTTCCGCCACATTGTTCCAGTTCCTGGTGAATTGCATTTCGGCGAGGCCCAAGTCTCAGTCACTCGTCAGGCTCACTCGCTGCACCAGTTTGGTGGTGTAGTCGTTCAGGGCATTGTTCGGAAACAAGTCCTGACTGGCGTTTGCCGGTAAAGTCATGTAGAAAGAATCTCCCTCCATCACAACTTCTTCAAGTCACTGGCAGGGATTCAACGGTTGTGGGAGGCATCGTAACCCTCGAACTGAATGTAGTACTTTTTCTTGCGTCCTTTCCCCTTCGTTTTCAGAACCTTGTCTACCCTGTGGTAGTCGGTACCTTCGTTTTTAACCACTTTCTGAAGTTCGTGAAGGTAGAATCGTCCTTTGATGGTTTCCCTGTTGTAGTCTTTCAGCCTCACCATCACTTGGCCCAGTCCTCCTTTGGGTACCAGAACGTGGGTCACGAAAAATATCTCTCTGGACCACATGCCTCGGTAAGCTTTGTCGAACTTGCCCTTCACGATGGATATCCTGACTTTGTCTCCGATGGCCAGAGGGACGTTCTTCGGCTTCTTCTTCTTCTTAGCTAAGGCACGGCCCAATTTTTTCAAGTCTCCGCCGTAGATCTTGCGCCACAACTGTTTGTGGTTTTTATGGTTGATGTCGTTGGGTGCCATTTTCGTTCTGGAGTGCACGGTCTTGTTGTAGGTGTCCACGATCTTTTGAATCACGGGCACGTACTCCAAGGTCCCTTTGGCGGTGAAGTGATTGTGCAAGAGGGTCTTCAAAACTCTTTGGAAACGTTCAATATTGGACGATTTCCCATCTTCGTTCTCGATGGTGTAGAACTTGATGTTGCGGTCTTCGAAGAGGTCCTGCACCGCTCGAGATCGGAACTCGATACCCTTGTCCGAAGTGAGAAAGCTAGTGGTGGAAGGCATGCGGTGAAACATCTTTTCGAAAGTGCGGACCATTTCGGCCGCTGACTTTGTTTTCAACAATTCCAGCCAGACTTTGTGACTGAAACCATCCATGCAGGTGAGAATGTACCTGTACAGTTCGTTGTAACGTTTCAGGCTGATCATATCGCTGAGATCGCATTCCATGTGACTGGCAATACCACCCGTGATGATCTTGTTCCTGGAAAACTTGTACCTGACCACTTTGTGGATGGTGTGAGCGCTCCATCCTGGCGCTCCAACCATTCTCTGATCCGATTGATATCGTATTTTTTCCCGTCCTTCTTGGCTCTGGCTAACAGTTTCGACGCCGTGCCGTAACTGGAAGCCTCTCCCAGATCGTTGTAGTAGATCTTGTTCAGGTATTGCTCCATGGCTTCCAGTCTTGGGGGTGTTTGGATCTGGTACTTCTACGAAGTATGGGCATCGAATGAACGGACCTCGACTTCTTCTTCTCTTCCTTCTTGGTCGGTGATATGGGAGAGAGCATGGACGAGGATAGGATGGGCGGTGAGAGGGTAGTTATAGGGCTTAGCACGGTACTGGTGGTGACGGAGGAGGACGAGGGAGTTGTCGTCGTTGCAGCGGCGGCTGTGGTAGTGGTAGTGGTGGTAAGAACGACCGCCCTTGGTTCTAAACTGCTCCACGAAAGCGTCCTTTTGCTGCTCCAACTGTCTTATGAATTTGGCTTTGTAGTCAAGAGGTAGACTGTTGTTTTTCAGGATGGCATCAATCTGAATCTGTATGGCGACCAGTTTTCCTTAGATAGCTCCTTTGGGTAGGTATTGAAACCCGTGAGGCTGAGCGGCCAGCGCTAGTGTGGCACTCTCCATCGGCGGGCGACTCATTTTATATTCGTCTTTGGGCAGAAGCACCGTCTTCCGTAGCACACTCATTGTTTACTTGTTGAACAGTCCTCCCAAGAGGGATATGGCCGCTGGGACGAGGTATGAACCCTCCCGACTGCGCCAGAGCACGTTTTCTGGCCTTAAGCGTCGCCTTCTTGGATCTGATGTTTCATGTATCTTTTCAACTTGGTCCTGACTGCTGGACTGACGGGAAGTCGATTGTTGAGCAGGTTTAAGGCTATTTCTGACAAGCAGTCGATCTGCAACTTGTCGGCGTTTTTTAGTAAAGCCACTCACTGACGTTTGTTGATCTTGCACAGAGTCTGTAGCAGAGCGCTGTGCTTGAGTACCCTTTCCATCTCGCGTCTTCAGAGTGAATAAACGATGCAAGGAGCTTCGTCGGGAAATGTAGATGTCCTGAGACTCGTCAGGTCGTGCGACTTGGAGTGCAGGTTCACCAGCAGGTAGCCGTAATCCTTTAGATCAATAGCGTTCTCGTAGGCCTCCACGAACTGTTTGGTCTTCCCGGGGTAAACTTGCGAAGCGAATGTGGTTATCTGTCACTTGTCTCTAAGGTTGCGCAGCAGGACGTAGTACTGACTGTTGAGCGCTATGGTCTTCTGGTTCTTGCCCTGACAGTACAGATTCTGAGTCAAGTAGCAGATGCTGAACTTGTTGTGGTGATCGAAATGTGTGAACCAGTCGGCCATGTCGCAACCTGCGTTGCTCACGTTCTCCATCTGGTCGTCGAGGACGAGCAATTTCTCTACCGCACCATCGTAGCGGTCAGGCGGCATGGGAACTCCCTTGTGAAATCGAATCTTGTCCCTGTACTTCTCCATCCATGACTGGTAGTTATTGTAACA
Source organism: Lithobius niger (assembly GCA_023313725.1). Classification (NCBI taxonomy): domain Eukaryota; kingdom Metazoa; phylum Arthropoda; class Chilopoda; order Lithobiomorpha; family Lithobiidae; genus Lithobius; species Lithobius niger. The sequence continues at coordinate 28,585 of JAHWFP010008554.1, read as the reverse complement.
CCAATGAATCTGTTCAATTTTGGTATCCGTCATGTCGTCCAACCAGTCTATCAGTTTCAGAGTCCAACTCGTCTTGCCCGAAGAGGTAGGACCGAAAACGATAGCGTTGAAGGGTGTTCTAAACTGACGAAAACGTTCTATAACTACAGCCATTGGGGAAAAGTGAATGAGTGAGAGAAAAGAAAGAGAGGACCTCGACCTAACCTAGGTCTCCGAATGAACTGCCTACCCACCCTCAACCTCATTTTGAACTCCCCCTCCCCCTCCCCCCGGGGCGTTCGCGGGCCTTGCAGCAGCACTCTTCGCCGGAGCGAAGAGTGCTGAGAGTAGATTAAAAAGAAATAACAGTATTCCAGAGCAGCTTCTACGATGGGTAGGCAGCTGGGATGAAGAATCATGAGGAGGAGATCTCGTAATCACCGAGTTTCAACAGCAAGAGACACCATTCCCTGGCCGAATAAGACAGGCAATGGTCGTGAGATGGGTCGCATATGGTAATAAAGTGAGGCGTAGACTTTAGACTACCCTTTTCAAGGAAAGGATACAGTTCGTGCCTGTTCAGGGAAGCTAGTACGACATCGTCCGTTCGATTAGTCGGTACTGCGCCCAAACAAATCTCGGCCCAGTTGAGCTTCGCGTCGAAATAAGAAGGTGGAGGAGAAGTAGGAACCGGTCTGTTGAGCAGCGCTGCGATGAAGTTCAAGATCAAGAACAGTACGAAAATACAATTTTTACCCAGCTTGTCGTAAGAATGGTGATTAAAATGATCTACGTTAACGGCTGCCATGTTGCTGGGAGGGCAAGACACTGACTGACTGACGTTTCAGTCGGGAAACCTTGTGTTTTATAGAAAGTAAAATCTATAAAAAATCAATGGGGAGAGGGGAGGGCGATCGTACGTCTTCGTCGGGGACTATTCTCTTGGTAAGCATTAGGATGTAAAACTTCTCCTTGCAGAGCGGTCTACGAGAAAAAGTGAATTTGTAATGGTTGATTGTGCGATGCTACATATGTTTAATAAGAAACTCAGTTCCATGGCGGCCGTGAAACAAGGCCTAGTAGGAACGGTACCATTGTGTTTCATGGTGATGGTCCTACAGCCCAAACACAAGACGACAACAAAAGCGTCTCGATCGAGATCTACGGTAAAGTTGAGGCTAAACCAAGGCTTGTAGTCGAAACCGGTGAGAAATTTTTCCACCTTCACGTGGTTAAAATAGTGCAAAGTCACTTTGCCCACGTAATCTCTCACATTTTGTAAAAGGGGCGTCACGGGCAGTACTCCAGACACTCCACCATCCCCGTAGTCGGCAGCCAGGTACGGGATTGGGTAGCGATGAGGGCCCACGACGATTGTACTAGGCCCTGTGAAGACAGTTTCGTCATCCAATAGGCCGATCAAACGACGCCCCTTTTGTTTGTTGATCGCTTTTTTCACCAGAACGAGATCAGCGTCTTCCAAATAACGAATATGCTTGAATTCGACCGTGACTGCCATCTTATTAAAGATGTCGGAACTGCAAGTCACCATCTTTTAAGAGGGGGAAATGTATAGTTAAAACGAGACTACGTGGGAGAGAGACAAAAAAGTTAAACAAACTAAACGGTTTTAGAAAAATTCTTCTTCTTGAGCAAAACCTAGAGGTCCAGAGTTTGGGTTGTGGACCGTAGCAATGCTTGGCGTGAATACAACGTCCACGACTGGCTCGGTACACCAACTAACCAACGAACAATCTATGGGAAAGTGAAAATATTGGTTGCACGAAAATACTTTGCCAGAACGATGTACAATTCGAAAACTTTAACGGTCGCATCGCTCCTTAGTATAGAATGACGTTAGGCCGGTCTTGCTGTTCTGTCCCCATGTTTATAGCAGCTCTAAGTCTAGGCCTGGGTGCAAGGACGAACTTCCTATGTTAGAAAAATAATACGTTTCTTGTTAGGAATTGGAAGGAGAGCCAAAACAGCAAAACACATCACATAAATCGTCAGTAGAGGACAGGAGTAGGTCACTTCAAAGCTCATCTAAGTCGTAGCAAGTCGGATTAATTCAAATCATTGTGATTTAGGAAAAACACGGTTATGCGCGATTTATTGGCGATTGAAAAATCAATTCTGCGATTGATTCGAATGGTGCCCATCTTTGCTGGTGGGCCTAATGTAAGTTGGGGCGGGGTAGAGGGAGACAAAATTCCATATTACCGGACTACGGACGTTACTCGGAATATTGCTTTAGCTGCAATCAAACTAAAGCTGTAGTCTAACCGTATTCAACACATTGTTAGTAAATCATGAGAATGAGTAACCTTAAAAAACTGTGGCAAACAAAAGAAGTAAAAAAATGGAAATAAAAGCCACGAGAAAAAATCCATAGGCCTAGGGAGGAAAAAAATGCAACTGGTGAAACTGAAACCCTGCCAGGTGAATTTCGAACCAAGACAACTGCCCTAACGTACCTAAAATACCATAATAACAAAACGACAAAACAAAAACAAGTTTAAACATTTTTTTGTTACAGCTGTTTTTCACGTCTGCTATGTTTTCTGGCTCTTTCTCCTCTGGCTTTTTTCTTCTGCATTTTGTAGGTCTTTCTTTCCGCGTGCGTTTCCTTCTATTTTTTTCTTCACACAGGTCTAGTGAACTGAATTGCATTTTCTTTTTTACAATTAGTATTCAGAATGAAGTAACTCGTAACCTGGTCCCCACTACACCTTTGTCAGCAAGTGGTTGCTAAACAAAAGATTCATCACCTATATTTTTCTTTTGCTGGGGAGGAGGGGGCAGCAAGATTTTCTATAGAAAATGTATTGTAGAGCCAGGACCTTGCTTGGAATATTGTACTAGCTGCCATGACAGCTAGTTCCTAACCTTACCATGTTTATTTAGTAGTCTCCCTGCATTTCATTTTAGTTAAACTATATCATTATTCCTTTTTATTTTAATTATACTTATCAGAAAAATGAGTCGTGATGATTCGAAATGTTGTGTCCATGGTGTTTTGACCCTTGTGGCTGTGTTCTCAGTACGCCGGTTATCAGCGGCTGTTTACTGATGGGTCGAAGTCAGACGCTGGCGTGGCTTGTGCTTGTGTTGGTAAGGGAGTGACGGTTGCCCATCGCCTTCCATCAGGCTATTCTGTGTTTTCTGCAGAGCTTTTGGCTCTCGGTTTGGCGGTGGAATGGATCCTTGGCCTTCAGGGCACGCATTTCATTATCTTTAGCGATTCCATGAGTGCCCTGGAGTCCTTGGCGAATTACAATCCTCGGAACCCCTTGACACAACGTGTCCAAGCTTTGCTTTCCCGCTTGCCTGGCCAGCGGAAAACCGTGCTTTTCTGCTGGATCCCGGCCCATGTTGGGATAGGAGGAAATGAGCAAGCGGGTTCTGCTGCAAAAGGGGCCCTTTCTGGCCCTCTCGGAAGGGATCTCAACCTTGTTCCCTCGGATACCTTTCCAGCTCTGCGTCTGAGGTTACACGCTTTTTGGCAAGCCTCGTGGGATGGACAGGACGGCAATAAATTACGAGCTATTAAAGGCACTGTTGAGGAATGGCACTCGGCGTGTCGCCGCAGTCGCCGTGAGGAGGTGGTGTTAGCCGGTTTGCGCATTGGTCACACTCGACTTACTCACTGTTTCCTTTTGGGGGGGATTGACCCTCCTGAATGTTATTGGTGTCGGCGGCCACTTACGGTCCAGCACTTCCTTGTTGATTGTTGCCATCTTGATGGTTTTCGTCGTCGTTTCCATCTTTCGCATGACATTATGCGTCAATTGGGCGATAAGTCTGTCCTCCTGTCCGGTGTTTTTCATTTTTTGCAGGAGGTACAGATGTATGACAAGATTTAGATTAGGGGTTTGAATAATATCTCTGTAATGTGTGGTGCAGTGGCAACCCGGACCACTGCACTGTGACTGAGGTTGGCGCTAATGACCAAGCTGTCGACGCGCCATTAAGCCTCATCTCCCCCCCCCCCCTTGTGACGGGACCCTTCTTCGAATGATTGGACTATTGTGACTAGTCAGCGTTTTGGAGCCTTTTTATCAAACATTTTAAGTTTTTGTGTGGCACCTTTTGACCAAGGACTATTTTGACGTTGGACACCTTTGGCTAATGGATATTTGAGGGGTGTGACTTTGGACTCTTATGGCTGATCCATGTTGGACTACTATAACGGTGGGCTGTTTTGATGGGTTTCCATTATGGTGGGACCCTTATGACCGCGGATCCTTGTGTGTTGGGCTCCTGTGGCGTTTGCTCCGTTGGGCCCATAGTTTTGGACACTTATGACCATGGACTCTTGAGCAGATGGAGTCCTATGACGGCGCCCCCTTGTCTAGATGCTCGCCGTACTTGGTGTTGCGACAGAACTGAAAATCTGCATCAAAAACGTCTTTTATCTCGTTATAGATTTTCTTAATACACGAAGGCCAGTTCTCTCTACCGTCGTGACAAGCTTGGAGTCGCTGTCCATTGCGAAACGAGTAGGGGAAAGGAATGGCGTCACACCATTCCATGTTTCTTTCAATAACATTGTAGAAGTGGCACACGTATACGTATAGTTTCTATACTTTGAGAGTGCCATCTCCCCACACCCTTTCGCACCATTTGGCTTCGGAAACCATTAGGAAGGTTTGTCTATAACGACTCTAAAACAAACAAACAGAAAAATAAAACCTGAGAACGCTCTTAAGACCACTCCTTCTGAAACGGAGCGATGCGACTCCCCAAGGCACCGTATAAAACTAGCTCGCCCATTGGTTTACTGTTTGAAATTCAACTGCTCTTAATCTGAACAAAAATGTGTGCAGCTAGCGGGAGAGTGCGAAGCTTCATACTGCCTCCTGAGCCACACATGCCTGTACTCGCCCTCAGCTTAATTTTTGAAATCTTTTTAAATTTTGATAAGCTTTCAATCATGACACCAACGTGGCGGCTGATCGTTGTATTGTTGCTGGTTTGTTTGGGGGCTGCTCTTTGGCTGGCAGCTCTCATCTTTTGGTTGGCAACCATCCCCCCCTCTATCGAGCTTTCCTACAATGCTGCCAGTCAATGCTTCGACAATATGGGTGGAAAGGACGGACCTTCCATCCAAAGATTTCACGACGGGGCCGCCAACGGACATGACAACTCTCCAAGAGGCGGCCTCCCCCTCCTTCCCATCCACAATAGAAACAGTCTCCACTACCATTCACTCAACAACAACAGCAGCAACAACAGCAGCAAATACCCGACTAACAACAACAGCAGCAACTATCTGATTAACAACAACAACGGTAGCAACATCAGCAACTACCCGACTAACTACAACTACAACTGCTCGCCCTACAATAATAGCCTCCACTACAGTTCGCCCTACAACAACCTCCGCTACCACCACACGCTTAACTACTGCTTCAACAACTGCCCGCCCTACCACATGCCTAACTACCCAGTCAACTACTAGACCAACTACCGCTACTGTTTCTTCTTCCACTCACCAGCTACCAGCTACGACAACAATAGTAACCTCGACAAGACCAACACAATGTCCCCTTCCCCTCCTCCACCCTCCACCCCTTCCACTCCTACACCTACCACATCAACTACTTTGCAGCCTCTTCCTTCAATTACAGGTAAAAAGAAACAGAAATGTGTCTTTTCCCTTTAATACTGTAAGAGAAAAACCAAAACGAAGTCTTTTTTTTCCAGTATTACAAGAAAGCGACTTCTTTTTTTATTACAAGAAAAAATAAAGGCACAGATGAAAAGAAAAAATAAAGGAACAGATGAAAAGAAAAATAAAGGAATAAGAAATGTTAAAAAATAAAGATGTTAAAATAATGAAAGATGAAAAGAAAAAAAAAAGAGATGAAAACAAATTCAAATGAAAAGAAAAAAAGAGTTGAAAAGAAATTAAAAGAAAAAAGAGAAAACGAACTGACAGCGAATGAGAAAGAGAGAGGGAGAGGGGGGAAGAGGGAGGAGGAAGAGCGAGCAAAAGGCTACGCTGATGACCTCGACACAACACATGGTAGAACGCTGCTCGCTTAGCTGTTTTAGTGGTAGTGTTGGAAGATGCTATTTTTTATTACCCCCAAGGATACGATACGCAACTTTGGGCGTTCATGAACTGTTTTGTAACAATGGCTTTGTAATATTTAATTTGAGCTGTAGTAAGAATGTGGTTGTTTTTTCGTACAATTTTATGAGGTGCCGTTACGGCAATAGTATGGTCTTCCTTCAAACCACGGATCATTTTGAATAGTAATTTAAAATCTAATATCTGTCCGGTGCGGAAACTGAGTGTAAAGCCTCTGATTTTAATAACTTGTTTTGTTCCTTCTTTGGTATGGACGAGATAACCGTAATTTTTCGCGCCGTTACTGCAGAAATCTGTAATGTCGGCTTCGGGACCGAATGCTGCTAGATCGTTGGTTAAGCTACCTAGCCGTAAGTCACTCTGAGGTGATGGTAAGGCACTTACATGGCACACTGCCAGTTCCGAGTCCGTATCGCAGTACAATTGCCGCCTGGGCTCGTATAGTCTTAAAATCTTGAGTAAACGCAGCCTCCCATAACTCTTAATAAATGCAGAAATCACGACACTTACTGCCGAATTGCCTTCCCTTAAATTCATGTCCGGCCTGAATCGGACCATCACTAAATCCGCCTCGAAATCCCACCCTGTAATACACTCTGCTGCATTCAGCACAAATTTGAAAAATTCACCTGGTTACTCGAAGTATTTTGTTGATATTTGGTCTTCTTGCCGCGCAAGTTTACCTGAGAGACTGTTAAGAAGTGCTTTAGCGATAAGCCTGCTGCCAGGATTAACCCTAATACGTTCAGGGTTCAAGACAATCTTCTCATTTTGGTACACTTGCTCTATGTAGGCTTTTTTCTCAGCTTCGGTGGTACAAATTTAGAGGATATCCTTCACATTCGAGCTTTTGCGCGTAGAATGTTTGGATGTAGTTTGTAAATAGCCCGCCATATTGTGTTCCAAATCGTACTGCTCGTTCTTTGGAAAGCGGTACACACACAACAGCTGTACGATGCAGTAGCCATCTTCCATGGCCTGCTGCAGCTCGGGACTGACAAAGGTACCTTCGAACGCTCTCTGTTCGTTGTTGTGCTTACACACATAGCCTGGGGGAGATGGGGGGAGTCCAGACAGCTTCTGCACGAGCAAAAAAACAAGCTTCTTGTTGTGTTTGAGAGGTAAAGACGGGATATAAAGACGCTGGGGGGGGGAGGGGGGTAGAACGACGGCACGTATGAGCCCAAAATATTGGCCTATATCTGTACTACCTCCACACTCTGTAATGATCTGATGCAGCCCTGTAGGGAATCTCTCAAAAAGCATACATGCAGAATAAAGGCTCGTGACATCCCGCGCAACAATCCGTTTGTCTTTTCCCTGAACGGAATGTAAGTGCTTGAAAGTGCTGACCCGGCCGCCACAGTAAGCATCACGAGGCTGAAGAATTGAGGGTCTTTCTAGGGAAAACCTTTACAAAAACGGCTAATTCGGGATTTTTTTTTAATGTCTTCATGAAGCTCGCACAACCATTTACAAACATATTTCACGTGTAATATCTCCTTCAGAGCTTTTTGAGCGGACAGTTGACTAAAGGGGAGTATTTGGGAATGGTTAGGTATACATTTTATGCAACCTTTTAAAAAACATCCATGCATCTCGAACACAGTGTTTGTAGCCGCACTGTAACCGTCCACCACCCACTTGCCACCGAGTTTCACCTCGCCACCATTCTCGGCATGTTGAATGAAAATAATGCGCTGGGTAGCTTCCCACGTTATCCACATAATGCCTTCTCTCGAATACTGTCTGTCAGGGTGCTGGCCTCGTGAACTGATGCAGGTGATGGTATTCTTTCAAAGATGTAGGGTCCTGAACAGTGTTATGGCCAGTTGAGGAAGTGATATAAAAGTATGAAACGACTCCATAAATGGACAAATATCTTGATTCAACTCCCTGAATTTGATACAACAGGCCATCAAAACGGTAACACCGTTACTGCAATAGGCGATCAACTCTCTCTTGAAATTGAAAACGATGCCGTTAGCTCGCTGTTGAGTATGCCACTGTATCAGTTCCTCTCTAGCACTGGGAGTTAGGCTATCTGGATCGTAAAGGCTCAGGTCGGGGAGGTGCCCTACATAGTGGTAATTATCAGTAGTGTTAAAATGGTGAGGAAAGGAAAGGTACCTTTTTTTACTGACGCATCCAGGCTCAAACTGACAGGCAGTTTAGCTAGGCATAGTGGCATGAATTTATAAGAGTCGACAAAACAAAACCCTTCTATCATAGCCGTGAGAATCTTATTTCCACTATGAATGATCGAGGACGGTTTAACGCCACGATCTAGGGCCCATCGCAGGATTAGGATTAGACCAAAAGTTGAAGCTGCGTGAGCTATGGCACACGTGTCACCATTGCTACCGTGCGTGTTAAATAACCACTCGCAGAAATCATCCAAAGTAGCCTGACCGTTGTCGAAAATAAGAACCTTATCGCCACATAAATTGCAGCTATTTTCTTGCAAACATTCTTCGCACACTACATTAGCAACTGCGAGATTCATTTCCTGTAGAAAAAATTCCTTCGCATTCAGGTCAAACACTTGCTTGTTTTGCGTCGTTTCAAAGTCATAAATGACAAACCTTGCTGGCTTTTTTTGTTTCTTAGGCATTGGTTGGAGGAGTTGAATAAAACAGCGATGGTCAAGTTCCACCCATTGTTTACAAACCTTGCACCGATTCTTACCGCAGTGATGGGACGTATTTTGTTTCCCTCGATACGTTAGAAAACAGAACTTACATTTGTGGATAGATTCGTATACCGTGGTATCCTTAAAGGGTGGCTGAATGGAAAAATGTCTTCTGAAATACTCATTGTTACGAAAAAGTATGTTGCAAATGGGGCACAGTATCCATTGTTTGAGAAAGCAGCGGTGCTTAGGACTGTGACAACTGTAACATTTAAACTTCTTACAACTGTGCCGCTTTTTGTTAGAGTAAGGCTTCAAACAATTACGACAGAAAAATCTAGCGCTGTAGAGGAATTGAGGTTTTAAAACTCCGACGTAATGGTCGTCATATAAAAATAAATAAAACTTCTTTTCCGCGAGGGGACCTTCATACGAGATTTGACATTTTGTCCCTACTTTTTCAAACACTACGATTTGAAAACCTTGAGTTGTCAAGCAGTTCTGAAATTCGTTCAGATCCACCAAGCTGTAACCAGTGGGGCAGAAAGCCACTTCCGCAGCCTTCTGGCGTGCGATCCCGAGTTGCTTCTGGAGTTGAGGAGATTTTCGCAGTTTCCTATGCAAAGGTTGGTCTTCTGCGTGTGCTTTACAAACTACCAAACTTCGAGAAAAGCAGAGATTGTCGCTATTGTTTTTAATACACACTATAGACCTATGCTGACCCGAATCTAACCATAGTGAGATATTAGTCCTGGCCTGTGTTTCTTTTTGGGGAATTTTCCAGCACCATAGGACGTGTCAATAACTGTTATTTTAAGCTGACAGCTTGAAAAGATATCCAAACTCTTAGCCGATTGGTTCAATCTGATCAAAAGAGATAACAGATCTTCCACCAAGAAATTCTGTTTTTTAGTAAATGGTAAGTGCAGACATTCATCAACCCACGTGCACAGTCGTGAGATCGAACATTTTGCAACAAATGGTCAAAAACTTCATTAAATAAGTTGTCTAGGTATTCAATGGGATTTAGATTATTTTTGGTTAAGTATTAAACAGTTACCGGCTTGAACTCTACTTCGTAAACTATAGAAACTGTCCTAAATTTTTTGCTCGCTTTCCTTCGACGTTTTTTGATAATAAATTTCGGGTTATTATACATCTGTTCTGGCTCGTTGCTACAGGCATGGTCCGAAACACTCCCCCTACCCCTTCATCATCCCTCCTCCTCCACCCCACTGACAACGCTTCGACTGCTGTTGCATTAATGACGATGAAGAACCAACTGAGGATACAGAAAAATAGGAAGAAAGAAAAAAAAAGGGGGGGAAATTACAGCTGTTTACATTTGTATTCTCGGGGCAAAAGGACGCACTCATGCGCCTTCTGAGAAAGACTATTTCTACTACAGCCAAAACAAATCATACGGTTATCGAGAATTCCATTTTCACAGCATGAATGGGCAACTTCTTGTTGGCACTTGGTACACTCTAGTTGAGAGTTACAACTTTCGTCGATAACAATGAGGTGGGGAGGAGGACTGGCCGGTGGCAATTCTTCGTTATTTTTTTTCTTTTTGTTTTTCGACAGCTTAAGTTCTTTAGCCGCAACTCTCTTCCGTGAAATAAGTGGCTCATTACTGCTCATTGAAGGGCTTTGAAAGGATGACGACTGTAATTCATTTTGTTTGTCAGGTTCTGTCACTATGGAAGTCATTCCTCCCAAAGTTTCCGCAATTTTGCGGTTTAAAACTACGATAGTAGTAGCAACTGATGGCATTAAGTAACAACAATGCAAAAGGTCGAGCTCATTAAGAGTAACGAGGAATTTTTCGTTTTTAGTACAATAACATTGTCAGCCACGAGTTTACAACTCAAATCTTTTATCTTAACATTTAATTGAGTTCCTGCTTCTCTCGCATAAAATGCATTCAGTAGCATGAGTCATTGTTGCTGGATAATTTCAACATTTTTGGAAACGCGACCTATGATGATTTTAACGCCATGAGTATGGGGTCTGATACGAATCAGGGTTTGGCCTGTTAGTGCGAAACAGTCGTTATAAACTTCCATTATGAATGTCACACTGTGGGAAAGAGAGAGAGAAAAAAAATTGATAAAAAAAATATACTTTTCCAGCTTAGCAGTTATTGTATTAAACCTGTCAGTACTTCAATGTTGGTAGTCCAGCCTCTAGCTTAGCAGTTATCACATTAAGACTATCAGTAATGCAGTGCTGGTAGCTTAACAGACCGCCTAATTGGCACTGGTCTAACGATATCGTTTTTCCATCATCTCTGTGAAATAATGCGGTTGTTTTGTAAAAATTTGAATGCCTGTGCAAAATAAGATTAATTCGTTTACCAAAAGTCCAAGTGCGGGTAAAGCTCGTGTCAGACTCGTGTCTTAAATAAATTTCGTTCTAATTATCTCTTTTCAAAATAAATTGCCTCCACGACTCTTCGTCAAATGTGACTCCCTGCCTAGAGGGACTCACAGAGCTTGCTGGGACCACCATTTTTCGAATGTGAAGTAAGCCTTATTGCCGAATAGCGTTGCTTGGGCGTATGTATCCCCTCCTAGGAAAAAGCTTTGTTTTCGTCTGTCATTTTTTTTTATATTATCTAGTAAAAAGTGAGAAAACATACTCCTAGACTTATTTAAAAAATATTATCTAAGTCTTTGACGAAAGAAGTTCACGAAAAACCATTCTGTTAACAACCATTGGGAGCTAATATCAAATTAAAAAAAAATAAAAAGAAGTTAAACTTACATTTCGTTCTGTAGACAGGTCTTCGCATGTTGGTCGAGCCGGACGGTGTGACGGTCAACATTGAAAACTCCTTGTTTATATACTAACAGAATGGTGTGCATGAAAGTTTCATGCAAGGCAATAATACGCATGTATCGTTTTTTGTACCCTTTTAGGACAAATGAGGTCTAAGATTGTTATGCCAAAAATTCAAAATTTGACCAATGAGAAGCACAAACCCTTTTTTCCCACAATTAAGCCTACAAGTTAGTATGCATTAATTTTCAAGACTGTACATTCACTAACTGAGGATTTGCATGAGAAAACAGACAACATTCCTAGACTTTACATTTTAATACACAAGCCATGTATTAATTTAAGAGTGAGAAAGATGAATGCATTAATTTCAAAGATGGGCATATCTCGTGAATTATAGCCGGCATGTCTCTAAAAGAAGGCTCGACCGACCGCATTCTACAACCTTTCATAAAGCTGTCAAGACAGACGCGATTTCGTTATATAATAAGACTGTTGCCTGTATTCAAAGAAGAAAATAAGAACCAGACTTTTTTAATTTAATTTTTGCCTACATCCTAGCTAGAAAAGAGAACTTGTTAGTCATAGAGTTGTTGGATTACCATTACCACTTATAGTCCAACATCTCCAAGCGAACTAGGAATGGAACCAAACAGCAAGTTGGATGAAACGACGGAAGGGGATAATTTTACTAGAACATCACCTTCATCTCAAGAAGGTGGGGAATCTAATGATTCACAGGCTGAGCCAAGTGATGGCGAGGTATTGAACCTTTCCAGTTCTTCATCACAAGAAGCCGGCGATGAGCATTCTAGCACTTCATTTACAGGGCAAGGAGGTAACGAAACAGTCACTAATGATGAGATACTTGCTCACCTAGCACCTCGGCACATATTCACAATGGCAAGAAAGTTGCAAAAGCCCAGGTAAGGCTACAAGATGTGTTACGGAAACAAAACTACAAGAATTAATGGTGTCCAACGCTAGAATGCGTCGTGCTTGGCTCATTACTAGTATGATGATGCAGCATATCTACCAATGCAGTCAAAATAACGATATAGAATTGTTGAGTCATGTTAGAGGCTGGGAAAGGTACGATGTAGACCATGCCGAGGCTATTTCAAAAAGTATCTTCAAAGAACTTCGAGATAAAGCTTTGGAGAGTATCTATTCTGACGTGCCAAACGATGTCAGTCTGATGAATTTAAACGCTGCTTAAAGGAGCTAGGCTATCTACCTTTTTTTCTTTTTGGGCCCAATAAAGTACATTTCTTGTACTTTCTGGGCTAGAGCCCAATTCCCTACTTAGTTTTAGATATGTGGTAAGTATGTTTACTTATTTTTATAGTTTTTGTTTACTGAATGAGTTTTAACATTACGAAAAATGATGAATTCTTTCATTTTTTAAAATCGACTCTACATTAAAAGCGTTACGGTTATCACAAAGTAGGTTCCTCACAGCTTATTTATGTTCGACAGCCAGTTGGACGCAAAAAATTACCCCAACCATACTAAAGCACGCAAATTTACAAAAATGATAGAATGTGAGTCAGTTTAGTTTTACTTTAAATTGCG
>JAHWFP010008554.1:0-15115 GCA_023313725.1 Lithobius niger | reverse complement strand
ACAAAAATGATAGAATGTGAGTCAGTTTAGTTTTACTTTAAATTGCGGTTACTCAAGATTTTAAGACTATACGAGCCCTGGTGGTAGTTGTACCCCCCCCTGGGGGGGGGGGGAGGATTGAGGCTTAATAGCATGTCGACAACGTGGTCATTAGCGCCAACCTCAGTTACAGTGCAGTGGTCCGGGTTGCCACTGCACCACACATTACAGAGATGTTATTCAAACCCCAAATCTAAATCTTGTCATACATCTGTACCTCCTGCAAAAATTGAAAAACACCGGACAGGAGTACAGACTTATCACCCAACTGACGCGCAATGTCATGCGGAAGATGGAAACGATGACGAACACCATCAAGATGGCGACAATCAACAAGGAAGTGCCGGACCGTAAGTGGCCGTCGACACCAATAACATTCAGGAGGGTCAACCCCCCGCAAAAGGAAACAGTGAGTAAGTCGGGTGTGACCAATGCGCAAACGGGCCAACACAACCTCCTCACGGCGACTGCGGCGACACGCCGAGTGCCATTCCTCGACGGTGCCCTTAATAGCTAGTAACTTATTACCGTCCTGTCTGTCCCACAAGGTCTGCCAAAAAGCGTGTAACCTCAGACGAAGAGCTGGAAAGGCGTCTGAGGGAACAAGGCTGAGATCCCTTTCGAGAGAGCCAGAAAGGGCCCGTTTCGCTGCAGAATCAGTTTGCTCATTTCCACCAATCCCAACATGGCCCGGGATCCAGCAGAAAAGCACGGTTTTCCGCTGGCCAGGCAAGCGGGAAAGCAAAGCTTGGACACGTTGTGTCAAGGGGTTCCGAGGATTGTAATTCGCCAAGGACTCCAGGGCACTCATGGAATCGCTGAAGACAATGAAATGGGTGCCCATGAAGGCCAAGGATCCATTCCACCGCCAAACTAAGAGCCAAAAGCTCTGCAGAAAACACAGAATAGCCCGATGGAAGGCAATGGGCAACCGTTACTCCCTTACACACACAAGCACACCCCACGCCAACGTCCGACTTCGACCCATCAGTAAATAGCTGCTGATAACCGGCGTACTGAGAACACAGCCGCCGGAACTCCTGCAAGTACCTTGCTGGTAGAGTGGAACCCTTCGGGAGGGACGTCAGAGCGAAAATGAAAATGCCACTTGGGACAAGCCAAGGGGCCACTGGCATCTCCCCAAGCCTCAAGACACAGGGCATTTCAAAGGCTATCTCCTGACAGGACTGCTGGAGCCTATCGCGGAAATCTCCCTTACCCACCCTGCGTCTACCGACTCGCAAGTCTGGCCCAAAAACCATGGACCAAGCAGGACTGGATTGCACAGCACGCAAACGCACAGCATACTGAATGGCAAGCTTCCGCCGACGAACAGCCAAAGGTGGCTCCGAGGCCTCAGCATAGAGGCTAACCACTGGAGAAGTTCGAAATGCCCCAGTCGCCACACGCATGCTACTGCGTGTCCAACATCTGGAGAGTCGAGTCACTAGCCGAATCATACACCATTCACGCATAATCAAGTTTGCTGCGAACAAGGGCTCGGTAGAGGCGCAACATGGCAGCGCGATCGGCACCCCATGAAGTGCCCGACAGAACCCGCAAGATGTATGCGCAGGCATTAGGACGGGCTTAAGACCGAATCATCCTCCTCAACTCCTCCCGTGGCGACTTCCTCACGGGTGGTGTTGAGGCTTTAGCAGCAGGAGCCTTCTTCGACACTTTCTGTGGTGTACTACGGGCGGGAGGAGGCTTAACTGCAGCCTTAACCTGCCTGGGAACAGTTACAGGAACAGTAGCAGGAGCAGAAACATTCGCAGGCTGGGCAGATGTCGACGGCAAGGCAGCAACCGGTTCCGAAGAACCCAAAAGACCCTGCAAAGATGGATGTTGCTGGGTCAACAAAGTAACAAGCATGCCTACCATCCTCGTCAAAGACCTGAGCTCAGTGCGCAAATCTGCCAAACCAGCAGACTCACTAATTGGGCCAGGCAATGGCGCACTGCACACCTGCGCAAAAGATCGGGCCATCGGCGCTGCCGATAGTTTAGCCTTATTCCGGGCCTCCGAGTAGGAAAGCCCGTCCTTCACCTTCAATTCCTGCACACGACGTTCCTCTGAACAAACACGGCAGTCCCGTGCTGACCACCACAGTTGATGCACTGCTTTGGGCCAGCACAGTCAGCGCCCTCATGGGCTGCCTGAGCACAGCTAACACAGGCAGGCTTACCTTTACACGAGCCACTGGTGTAGCCGAAGTGTTGACAGCGTAAACACTGCATTGGATTCGGTACATAATTCCTGACCTTCAACCGCAGGTAACCGGCAGTAATGTGCTGCGTTGCAACTGGCGTATCAAAGGTCAGGAAAAAGGTGTCAGTTGGCTGGGCACCATTCTCGCCTTTCCGCATTAAACGCTTTACAGCCGTAACGCCTTGTGACTTGAGTTCGTCCAGGATGAGATCATCACCGAGACCCCTCAAATCAAAGCACGTTCGACCCCCTTACTGCTATTTAAGGTACGATGTGGCTCCACATGCACCGGGCATATTCCCAGTGCACTCGCCTTCAAAAGCCTCTTTGGCTGAGCATCATCTGCAACTTCCACAAGGTATCCCCCAGCACGGAGCCGAGAGACACTCTTCGGATCTTAACCACAGATCCCTTTCAATGCTTTGTGGACAGCGAATGGACCGAGTTGTGTAACATCTCGGCCCTCGCCTGTCACCACCAGGAACTTCGGGACTTGGTCCCGACTTTTACTGACGTCTGGTAACAGGGTATCAAGCCCAACCATCTCTGATTCCCTCCTTTGGCACTTGCTAGTGCGGCGAAGAGGGGAAGAATTTTTTGGGGAAGAAATTATTTTGGGGGCGAGGGGGGGGGGGGGGGGGAATCCCCAGGGAGAGAAAAATGAAGTCGCGGCGGTGCGCCCCCCAGAAAAGAAAAACCCCGTGCGGCACTCGGGTGATGCAGGGCCGGAAGTCGCATATCCAGGGCCCTGCACCAGGAAGCTAACACCGCCGTCTATCTCCGAGAGGTGGCAGCCTAAGCATGCCGAAAGGCGAGGCCACCAAGGAAGCCGTACACACCACCTCCGTCGATAACACAAACAGTTCGGGTCCGTATTGCAAATGGATACAGCACAAGCCGCCTCCCCACATCGACAGGACCCGAAAGGTCATAGCCGATTGACCTTAGGCCGGCTTGCCCAGGCCACCCGTCCTCCGGAATAAGGAGCCAAAGCTCGAAAGCCAGGATCTCCGCCTCCACGGATTACTAGGTTGCAGCACACGGCCAACATGCTGGGGGATGAGGATGAAAGGCCCAGTGGCCAGAACGGGCAAATTGGAATCAAACCCAAAAGGGGATTCAAACCACCAAACATCCTCTAAGCAGCCACCCCGGGCCCGGTTTGTCCGGATGTCCCTTCACCTCTTTCCGACTAGTGCTTGCGACGGGTGTTAAACCTGCCCGCCATACACACCATAGGCGCACTCGCAAACCGTAGTGTTGAGGTTGCTAGTGTTCAAGACGGACTAAAAAACCCTCCGCCATGCAGATCCTTGCCACACTAGCAAACCGTGACCTTGGGTTCCCTTTTAGTCGCCTTCTACGACACGCAGGGGTACGGTGGGCTTATTCTACCCCCAGCCCACAGGGGGTTACACCATAGTACAACATCCCATACCACCATACTAAAGTGTGCACAACATCCCATACAAACCCCCTTCCCCATGCTAATTTGGACACAACAACGTATACTAAACCCAGGTTAAAGTTAGGTGTACCCAAAATTAGTATTGATTTCAGTTAGGAGACCCTACTGAACACCCCATTGACGGTCATTTGGGTGACTACTAACTACTGACATCTGTCCTGGATTTCTCTATATTAGGCATTTCTACTGAATCCATCGCAAATTTTGCACTGTTTTATACTGGCTTAGGGTGGACACACACCAAATTAGGCAAATGTATCGCGACGAAATGTTGCAAGACAAAACGTTGCATCCGGTGGAGAGACTCCACCAGACGCAACTATAAGGAACTTCGTTTTGTTGTCGTGAGACACCTAAATACGTCTCGCGACAGTGTCTCATCCAGTGTGTGGCGTTCAACTTATTGCTATGGTTTAGAAGATGTCTGCAGCACGTTGAGATAGGTTTACGACAAAATGTTTTGTCGTGCGACTAAACGTCTAATTTGGTGTGCGGCCACCCTTAGCTGGTCGCACAACATATTAGACATTTCTCTCGCGACGAGACGTTCCGAGACAAAGGTCTAATTTGGTGGGCAGCCAGCCTAAAACTGCCTTGCGACAATGTCGTATCCGGTATGAGGCGCTCAGCTCATTACTATGGATTTGGAGACGTCTGAAAAGTATAGACTGAAAATGGAGAAGACAGCAGTTATTTTTCAGTTTATTTCTTGCTAAAACTTGGACATCTAAGTTTATGTGTCCGTCTCACCTAAATTTATCCTGTCTACCGCGCTAAAGCATTGTGCAAATCAATGAAACCCACTTTTAACAATTTATTAGCAGCATTACTACTCCTGAATACTAGGAACTAGCCAAAACTAAAATTAGTAATCAGTGCCAAAATGGAAATAAGGTCTTACACAGTTTGCAGTTCAAAAACCGTGGGTTATACCTTTTATTTAAACGTAAAGCAAATTAACGAACCGTTTGCCTAATTTCTAAACGTGACTTCCAGAATATGGAATATTATGTAACTTCGCAGTTACAAATCACAATTTGAACTGTAAAAAACCAATACAACTAACTAATTTAATGCTGGTAACAACATCAAACAACAGTCCCGATAATTCTGAAACTAATTTCTTATACCACCGTTACAAAAAAAAAATTAAATCCTCTGATGAAGACCAACTGTCTAACGGAAAACAGCTACGTCTTTGTTTCGCATCCTATTTGTTTAAAAATTGGTTAAAATCATAAATCCATTGTACGGCATCACTAAAAGCATAAATAAACTGAAATATGATTTTTTTTTTATTTCTCTATTTTTGTATTTTTTCTAATAACTCGATCAGTTTTTATTAAGTTTGAAGGATCAACTAAATGCAGATGCAAATCTATTTACGTTCCCTTTGGCCTTATACGTCAGACTGCCTGAGCGGGGCATCGAACCCACGACCTTTAGGATACTTGTAAATTTAAAAGTCCACTGAAATATGGTAAGGTATTGGTAGTACTAATAGTGACACAAAAGGTGTATTGGCAGAAGATAATAAATGCATACACGTCCGTAGGACATAGGAGTATCTGCTTTTATATTGCACCGCTTGTATTTGTATTACACTGCTTTTCGCTAGGTCATCTAGGAGATTATCTGCAGGCTTTCTGGCGCCAGTCCATTTGATTTAACATCACCAAAATCTTATTTGCGTAAGCACTGCAAACAGGCGTAAATTACCTGGCAAATACGAGAG
Source organism: Lithobius niger (assembly GCA_023313725.1). Classification (NCBI taxonomy): domain Eukaryota; kingdom Metazoa; phylum Arthropoda; class Chilopoda; order Lithobiomorpha; family Lithobiidae; genus Lithobius; species Lithobius niger. The sequence continues at coordinate 9,662 of JAHWFP010008554.1, read as the reverse complement.
GAGGCTTAAACTGGGAGGCTAGCTATACAATATGTGTCTCAACAAATTTTATGCGAAACGGCATTTGGCAAAACCGTATGCGACGAAGACGCAGTCACCGTTTTGGTTGCACTCCGAAATCTTAGTAAAAAGTAGGCTTCTCCACGCAGCTCGGACGTAATCTGATTTAAATTCTAGCAAGATTCAGGGTTCCCCGAAAACATTTTCCCACACATTTCCTCCGTGGACCAGACTTGAGGTTAGACAGGGTACACATTCATACATTTCCTTGACATCATTATCTAGTGGTGAGAATGGTACAAAAAATCTACACTCCCAGCTACACATTTAATAGTTTATGTATTGCCACATTCATTTAGTAGAAACTGGAAACCAATCGTAAATAAATAATAGTTTCTAGCAAATAGCAGTCGGCGAGCAAGAAGGTCTCGTTGCATAAATCCGCCCTAAGAGCGCGTTTACGCAACGAGACCTTCTCGCTCGCCGAACGCTATTTGCTAGGCAATCATTATTTATTTACGATTTATTTCCCGTTTTTACTAAATGAATGCGGCAATAGACAACAAATTAAATGTATTATAAATTTAATAACAACACGGATAAAGAACAAAGTGCAACAGTCATTTCAAACATTGCTACAACATTGTTGCTATATCACGCTATTTCCAAAATTTGCTATCCTCGCTGAAAAAATAGCTTCTAGCAATGACCAAACGACGGCAGAATAAATATCTACATGCAGCGAGAATTCAAAATCCAACATGGCGTCCATTTCGGGATTATCGAATCGAAGACAGACCATCGAATGCCGGCACTCAGAAATATGTCCGTCATCTTGTACTGCAGTAAAAATTGTTTTCTAGTCGTCATGTTGCATGCATGTGCATGCATGCTTGCATGCACATGGTCGGCCGGTGGCGGCGCCCCCCCCCCGCCTTTCGGCCAAAAGTAACCACAATGGGGAGAGGGGTTTCCAAGTAAACCACGTGGCTATTGCATTGAAGGGAAAGCCCTTATCCCCAATGGATTGGTGATTTACCATACAAGAGTTTCTACGCATAGCATCTCACATATGACTTACATTGATCTTATTATGTTCCTACATTGGCCTTAACGTCTCAGCCCCAGTCAACCGAACAGAATTTCCCGCATAGTGGTGAAAGGGCGCGGCTTGTCGTAGAAATCTTCAACAAAGAGTGCGTTTCACTCACTCGTACTAAATTCATTTATATAGTGTGCGGCTAAAATATCGAGTGCTTCACTGTCAAGGCAGTTTTGGCCCATATAATAATGAACGTATTAGATTACAATTTTCTACTTTCCGTATCAGTTACAAATCTCAGAAGAAGTTTAGTCTATAGCAGCGTTGCAGATTTCTCAAAAAATTGGTGAATGCATTTCACAAGATGAATCAAACAGCTGCGTTTATTAAAAGCAAAAGTGGAGTATGGCGGTACTTTGTTGGATTTTTTATGTCGAACACTATCAATTCACCAAATTTGGTACGGCTCAATTACAAATTTTATATGAAGTGGTACCGTATTTGTCGAAAACACATTAAGGTGTAATTTTTTTTAAGTACGTGGAGGAGGCGGAGGGGGGTGTGTAGCTATGAGCCAAGTGTTTTTTTGGGGGGTCCAAGATCTGGCCACAGATGACCACACAGGGGAGAGGGGGGGGGGGGGGTTATAAACGGCTTTAAAAACGGCCACGTGGTTTTTTAATGGCCCCTAAGCGAGAAAATTGTCGTTGCATAAACCCGGCCTAAGGGCGCATTCATGCAACAACTCGCCTTTGCATTCTCGCAACTAGACTTTAATCGCGATGGAAAGATGTCGTTGCCATGGTAACAACGCTATCTGGATTAGCTAAATACGACATCGTTTTAATAAATGCTTACAGTCTAACTAGCGGAGTCGCTCGCTTCGCTCGCTCATTCCGCGTCGTCTCGCTACGCTCGAGGAGATTTCTTGCTGCAACACGTATGATACAGACAGACCTTCCACATAAAAAATGATCAAGAAAATTCGAGAGAAGACCAATATTATTTTTTTTACGTCCAAGAAGTCAAGCAAACAGATCAAGCAATTTATCAGAAAAGCACTGTGTCTGATGGCAAACACTGATTTTCGTTTGCTTCGCTCACTTAATCAGCGCAATCCTCAGAAACATGACTGAATCAATGTAACTACCAGAACCACACATCACTTGTAATTTGTGTTAGTATGCACTTTATATGGGTCTTTAAGTTTTACTTATTTTAAGAATATTGTTCTTTACGTCCTGCTCAGTACAGATTTTTCCATGGGCGTCTTATCACTTCACTTTCTGATGATCCCTTAATTGGAGAAACATCTGCAGTAACGTCTGCATCTTTGACGTTATTTTTTCAGAGTTTTTCGCGTATTTGAGGGTGATAATATCCAGTGACAGCGATGAAAATAGTCTTATGCTGTGCGCAATTTAATTATCTTTCGTTTGGTCCTATTCCCATCTTTGTAGGTGCTTTTGTTCCGGAGGAGTAGAGGTATAAACACGCACGCACGCACGCACGCACGCACATCATACGTCCTTATTGATGTAGATGATCCGTGGTAATAAGATAAAGAATTCCTCCTGACGAAACAACTTTCCCAGTCGCTTCTGAACTCACATTATTGGCGGCTTTCGTTGCGAGCCGGCAGAGCTAAAACCGCCGCTATGTTGGAATTTCAGATCATTTCTAGCTTCTAGCGGTGAAAATGCAAAGGCGAGTCGTTGCGTAAACGCCGCCTTAGGGCGGGAAAACGCAACGGCAAGTTCCTCGCTTACTAGCTTTTACTTGGTTAATACTAAATCTGCCGGCTTCTTCGCTCCTTTACCGGAGAATGAGCCTATCAATTGATCTATACGTAGTAACCATGACAACAACGCGGACGTAGCTCTGAACTCGTGCCTCGCGACATACGTGCAACATGACAGGGTCGATTTATGACAAGAAACAATTGTTATTGCAGTGGAAGACGACGGACTGACTTCTGAATGTCGGGGTTCGATGGTTTGTCCTCGATTCGAAAACCGCGAAATGGACGCCATGTTGGATTTTGAATTCTAGCTGCGAGCAGCTATTTATTCTACCGTCGTCTGATCACTGCCAGTAGCTGTTCTTTGAGCGAGAATAGCAAATTTTGAAAATAGCGAGAAAAGACAACAAAGTTGTAGTAACGTTAAAAATTACTGTTGCACTTTGTTTTTTATCCTTGTGGTTAGTTATAACATATTTAATTGTTTATGTATTGCTGCATTCATTTAGTAGAAACTGGAAACTAATCGTAAATAAATAACAATTAACTAGCAAATAGCGGTCAGCGAGCGAGAATGTATAATTCCACCCTAAGGGCGCGTTTACGCAGCGACTCGCCTTTGCATTCTCGCAGCTAGAACTCAATCGCGATGGCAAAGGTGACATTGCCATGGTAACAGCGCCAAATGAATTAGCTAAATCCTACATCGTTTGAATAAATACTTGCAGTCTTATAATCCGTGCCAATAATATAAAGAATTCCTACTGACAAAACAATTTTCCCAAACGCTTCTGAACTCACGTTATTTGCTGTTTTCGTTGTGAGGCGGCAGACATAAAACCACCTCCATGTTGGAATTTGAGGTGATTTCTAGCTTCTAGCTGCGAGAATGCAAAAGCGAGTGGTTGCATAAACGTGCCCTAAGGGCGCGTTTATGTAATATCGCGCATTTGCATTCTCTCACCTAGAAGCCAGAAATTATCTGAAATTCCACCATTAGCTCTGCCGCCTCGCTACGTGAATAACGTGAGTTCAGAAGAAACTGGTAAATTGTTTCGCCGGGAAGAATTCATTGTTTTATTGGCTCGGATTATTAAATTGCAAGTATTTCCTCAAACGATGTCGGATTTAGCTAATCCATGTTGTAGCGTTGTTACCATGGCAGCGACACATTTGCCAACGCGATTAAATTTTAGCTGCAAGAATGCAATGGCGAGTCGTTGCATAAATACTCTCTAAGTGGTGCTAGCTAGTGTCGATTTTTAATACTGATTTCACACGTTATAATGTTTGGGTGCCAGCCCTGGCTGACCCGTGACGGAGAATTTCACACGTAATAATGTTTTCTGGGTGAAAGCGAGCTGGCCAGGGCTGACGCGCGCCCGAATGGCCCGCCTTTCCAGCCGAGGGGCCCTGGCCAGCGCGCCTTATTTTTAACGTGTGGAATTCGAAGCGAGCCCTCCCGCGCTCGTAGCCTTGCAGTGCAGCCCACCAGCCTACATGTCAACAGACAAAACGGTAAAGAAATTGTTATTTGACACTCGTAAATTAAATAGTGGCTACTCCACGGGGTGAAAAACACGTGGGAAAAAAGAAGCGAATTAAATATCGCACCTTAGTAAAAAAAAAATTCAGTATTGCATATCAGCATGTTAAAAGGTTCACGATGCATCGCACCGATCAATTTTCTATCAGCGTTTGCAATAATTACTGGCAGTGTTTTTCCCTAAATGATATAATTTTTCCAGTTTATTTCCTTTGCAAATTTCGCGCCATTAAAAGGATTTGTTTGGGTGTATCCAAAAGAAAAACTACACTACAAGGAAAAGATTAGAACTTACCGGCTGTTGTTTTTTTTTTTGTTTTTTTTTTTAATTTTGAGCAAAATAAAATAAAATACTAACCTACATCAAAGAGCCATGTTTCAGAGAGAGCGAAGTTATGTTGTCATAATAACAAACTGTTGCAGAATGAAGACATGACATCATATTTTTAAAATAAATAGAAAATAAAATGTCGAAATAAAATTGACACGATCCATATCCATTTTTCTGTTCTAGAACGTTAGACTGCCCCAGCGAAGGACTCGAACCGACTATCTTTGGATATGTTTATAGATCGACACTACAATCGCCGAACCACACCACCAAGATTTAACTATTGGAGCGTCGGTATTGGTATCCAAAGGACACCGGTTTCGACAATGGTTCCAAAGGGCAACGGAAATGGGTTTCACACCCGTATTGAAAAAAAAAGCATTAGCCTGCATTTAATAACGCAAGAAATAAAATCAAGAACCAGCTGGTAGATCAGTATTTACCAAATTAACGGAAAGGTGTTACCAATAACACAAGTTTTTTTTTGTTTTTTTTGCTTTTATAGCCTATTAACCGTGGTACAAGATCAAAGTTAAAAAAAAAGATGGAGAAAAGACGAAAGAAAAAGTCTGAGGAAAAAATCGGGGGAAGGGGGGGAGGGGGGAGACGGGGGAGTTAAAGACAAATAAAATGGTTTGGTTTTTTTTTCTTTCATATTGTTATATACAGGGTAGGATGTTAGATTAATTGTCTTCGGCTCGAATTTCACCAGGCAGTGTGGGGAGTTCCTCAAGAGACTTTTGTAATCTTTTTTACCGTGGCTTTCACCCCCCCCCCTCCCGCCCCCTATATTCATGGAGAAGATGGTGTACTGATCTTCGTATTTGATTTTTTTTTTTTCAACTCTTGGCTATTTTAAATATTATAACTAATTCTAGCGACGTCAGTTTGACATTAATGTCGAGCTTCACCTGAAAACACGCAATACGAGAAGTGAAGCCAACTCACTGCTCATATCCTCCTGTCCAATATTTTTCGACAGACGGTGCTCCCAAGCGAGCGTGGGTCGGCTTGCAAGCATTTATCACGTGTGAAATCAAAGTGCGCCCGGAGCTCGGCATGAGGGCTGACCCGGGCTGGGGGCCCAGGTCGGCCAGGGCTGACCCGCGACGAATTATTACGTGTGAAAACAGTATAACGCTATGCCGTTTCAGCAACGTTTCATATAGATATGCCAACTTAATTCCAGATAATGCCCAAAATATTGCGAAAAAGATGACTAGTAATTTGTTTATACCACAATTGGTATTTAGACGATGGCTATTTGTCGAGAGTATATTTGCGATGTGCGCTTTGTTTTTTTGCCATAGTCTAAACTGTGACTGTGAAATGCTATGTGCCGCCTATAGGATATTTCTAGTTGTTAAGGTTAAAGTTAAGGTAAATAAAGCACAAGAAACGATTGGATTTAAAAAAAAATCAAGAAATTAAATTTTAAATTATAAATTTAAATTTTAAAGTCAAGAAATTAAAAAGCTTAACACAAAGAAAGAAACACGCCATTACACACTAAAAACAAAAGGTGAAAATGAGTGGCCAATTGGCACTTCAGCGTGCCTGTTGGGTGACAATTATATGGTGACAAATGGTGCCACAGGTGTAAAATCATCAAATGGGTTGACCTAGGTATCGCTCGGCACCTTGTAGGTGTGAAGTGGTACCTTAAAGCCCACAGTGAAGGTGAGTTCGGAGTGCCATTGGGTGAACATCGTGTATCAAAGGTGAAAAATACGTTTTTTTGTTCAATATTTCACCCTTTATGGTGACAACTGACACTGCCACTAAAATGCACTTTTTTCTCTAAGCGAACATGGGGATGCCAAAAGGAACCAGATGCGTGCGCAATGGCAACTAGTTTCACTTGTTGGTGTGAATTGCCAGTTTTCACCCTGTCTTTCTGCACCTCTTTTACCCCTTTGGTCACCCACTTAAAATGACAAATGGCACCTATTTTCTCACCATTCCGGAGTGAAACTTGAAATTAGCTATGGTACCAGTTGGCCACATCGCTGAATGGTTCCTCTCTTCATGGTATTGTCATCTTGCAAGGTGTCAGTGTTCACTCTCGTGATTGCAACTAAATTGTCACCATTTGCGTTGACAGATGGCACCTTAGCTGGCTCCCTAATTAAGGTACCAGTTCACACCAGTGATGGTAGCAATTGGCCACAACTTGTGTTGGTGCCTAATCTCCGGATTTAGTCACCTTGGAAGGTGCCATTGTTCATCGTCACAGACTTATATAATTTGTCACCATTTTGGTAGAAAAAAGGTACCTCAACTGGCTCCACTATTGAGGTGCCGATAGAGACCAGTGGTGATACCAATTGACCCCCAGGTATTTTGGTGCCTAATTTTCCAAGCTTTTTCACCTTGATAGGTGCCAGCGGTCACCGTCACTCATTTACATAAATTGTCACCCTTTTGGTAGACAAATGGCACCTCAACTGGCTCCATTATTGAGGTACTGGTTGAGAGCAGTGGTGGTACCAATTGAGTCCCACGTAGTTTGGTGTCTAATTTTCTTAGCTATTTCTTAGAATGATAAAAGAACACTAAAAAGCACCACGCATTAAACGAGTCAAACAGTACGGTATCTTAAATTTCAAAGCAAAAGTAAGTTGGCTTCATTTTTCAAAGACTAAAATAAAAAATAACAATAAAAAAAAACAAGGCTAAAACACTCTATTTAATTTCCGGCAACCACTTCATTACCAAGATGGCAGACTGATGTGAAGTGCTTGTGTTTTAGCCTTGTGTTTATTTTTTTATGTTTTATTTTAGTCTTTGAAAAATGAAGCCAAATTACTTTTGCTTTGAAATATAAGGTACTGTTTTACTCGTTTAATGCGTGGTGCTTTTTAGTGTTCATCAAAGGTGGCGACATCATTTTTCAATTAACAGTAATAAAAGGCTTTCCTGTAATCCGTACTCACTGTTTATTCTAGACTTCGACTTAGGACTTTTGCTGCGACGTTTCTAGACAAGGTAATCGAGGATGACGCTTATTTGAAAAGTGGAGGAATAGTCCTTTCAGCAAGGCAAAACACAACCTGTGGCTGGGAGCTAACACTGCAGTTAGTTTTTAAGTCAAATTTTGGCTATGATCTTCTACTGTGTCGTTTATTTAAGCAAAATAAAAGATAATTATTTGAACAGTACAGGTAGCCTTTTTCCAGCAAGGCAATAAGTGGTTTTACCACAGTTAGGGACTAGACATTCCCATTTGTCTAATGTTTAATAAAGATTCCTATTAACTTCACGCAAGCTAATATGATCGTAAATACATACGGGACAGTTTTGAAAAACGCACAGCATTCATTTTGTCTTAGTTTACAAAAACACCTAAAGAATTTAAGTGGGGTGGCAGAATTCTTAAAAAAAAAGTTGACGGAAATTGATTTAACAACACTGCAGTGAACACTGTGGAAACAGAATAATGGAAAATGGGCTCTAAGTTAAAGAGCAAAAATCATACACTGTAGAATAACGTAGAACAAGCCACCTTATGCCCAGACTCAAGCCAGCCCATCTCCACATCACAGCCATACCACCTTTACCAATATGGCCCACTTGTCCACTGGGGCATAACGATAACTGAATGAACTCGTTATCCGATCACGTAAATTGATGACACGTTACTTGCGTAAAGGTGGCTTACTGTATGTACTACCAGGGTCGAATTGGAGGGGTCAGGCCTCTCCGGGAATATGTACTGCAGGGGCGCCTTTCGGGGGAGGAGGGCTGGGTGAGTGCCGCAAGTTGTCGAATTTTTAAGAAATGAATTTAAACCGGTTTTTTTTGCAATATCATAAGAGTTTATTTTAAATTTTTCCAATTTTTTTTTAAACAATGGTCGCCTCTAGAGTGTGCGTGAGGGGGAGGTTTCTAAGAGCGGAGCCCTATATGCTAGGTTATTCTAAACAAATTAGCATGAATTTGAAACGTTTTCCTCCAACTTAGAGATGCAATTTCATACGAATTCATATAATTTTTTTTTTAAACAAGGGCCTAATACAGTGGAGGCTTCCCCGGAGCCAATCCGAAACTGTGTAACTGCGTTATTCTGGTGTATGATTTTTCGCAGATGGCGACGCTCCCATTTGCCTGTATATTATTTAGAGCGACTTATTTATTTATCCTTCTTTTTTGGAAACAGTATCGTGCCCGTAGGCATCTACGGAAGTCATCGTGATTAAAATATTAAATTCATATCTACTAGGAATCCAACCCAGAAAATTGTCGAGGCCTTCCCGAGCTGACATATAGCTTTAAGCTCTCGATCCGAAATTCCAGTTCTGCGCCGCCTCGCAATATTATCAAATCGCATCGCCCGAGGGTTTACGTAATGGAAAGACATCGGGAGGTGCAATTCGGCCACTAATAATTACTGAATCTCGCTTCACAGAGACACGGAGCAACCTACTAGTAGCGCTCCCTGGTGGTGAATATTAATGACCAAGTTTACGCGACACGGAAAGGTTATTAGTATTGGAAACTTGGCCCGCTGCTGCAATCTAATAACAATAATAATGTTTGAAGTTCCGCTAAATGGAGATTTGAAGTTAACATGTTCCTTAGCGGTGTGTGTTCTGCTTTACCTGAAATCGATTGTGTAGGACGATTTGTTGCTGAAATTTGATTACTGCAAAGGTAAAATAGCAAATTCTGCCAAATAAATTTAACACCCACCTGTTCTGAGCTGCAAACAGAAATGAATTAACTGAACCAAAAACGGCTTTGCCGTAGGAAAAAAAACACTAGTGCTCGCTTCTCTATGGAACTTACAGCTGCGAAGTCACACAATTTTTTTTAAATGGATTAGAGTTCACTCGAGCGAAAGGAACCATGATTTGAACTCCAATTCCAGGGACCAATGATTGTTTTTATTTCTTGGTAATATCAGAAAGCGAACGCAATTTGCTTTTGAATTGAGCCATGTCTGTGTTTGTGTGTGTGTGTGTGTGGGTGTGATTAATTTGTGCATTATGCAGGCATTTTG
>JAHWFP010008550.1:430-16761 GCA_023313725.1 Lithobius niger | reverse complement strand
TTTTCTGAAACAAATAAGACTTAATTTTAAAAGTTTATTTTTATTTTTATTATTATTTTCTTATTTTTTTTTCCAGAAAGTGGCAAACACGTTTTCAGTTGATATTGTTTCAGCAGCCCAAAATACAGAAATTTCTTCTGTGGATATTAAGTCGCAAATAAAAAACCAGAACCCTGCCCCCTTCCCCAACCAAGTAGTTTTCAAGACGGTGATCAGAGTTGCCTGTGGGGTATGCGCATTCAGCATTAAGTGGTCCAATTTTTTAGCTTTGGTAGTTTTGGCTGTTTAGGATGAAATAACGTATTACATACGGACTAAAATTTCGTACGTCAATAACGGAGCGGAATTGAACCCTGGAACTTTGAAGCCGAAGTTCAGCCATACTTACATGGCTGACATTTGTCACCAATCCACCCAACACGTATAATTAAAGGAAAACACCATGAAGTATAAAATCTAGCAACTACAGGAAAGGAAGACAAATGGAGTCTGTTAGTGATAATTAAATCAGGTGCAAATCTATACAAATACAAGTTTGCACCTGTAGTTAGTACTTGAGTTGCAATATTTAATATTGAGCTGTAGATCAGCATATAATTACGGTAAACCATTTTATTTCCTTGCTGAAAAAACTATTTCCCTATTTCTCTAATCCTAATGTTTAGTCTAATTAGAACTACGGTATCACAACATCTGCTTAAAGTCAAAATTACATGAATACAAACCGAAAATCCGATGTACGAAGCGTAAGCATGATATACCGAATTAACTCGGTTCCTACAACAGCAAACCATAATTCTTTAGTTGGAAGAAGCATAACTCAACCATGAATGCAAGTGTAAAGTGCGATACTACAACGTAGATAAACAGGAGTAGATCAATCCCTAATTATGATAAACCAATTGTCTTATGTTTGTCGGAAGAAGTCCATCTTCACTTCGTTTCATTCCACTTTTATCCTTTCAGCTTAACTATAAGAACCGTAACGGCTGTTTAAGTGGAAACACAGCATTAATATGCATTACTACTACTCGTTTGGATTTGGAATGGAAGTTGACCATTCCCACAAAAGCTGCAGTTCTAAAGTCACGTAATATCTAAACTGCCCGGGACAAAATCGGTGCGACATGCAGTAGACACAGGACGGCGCTAATTCATATACGAATGTAAACTTAAAGAGGTAGGTCGAAAAATATAAATTTTCCACGAACAAAGTAAACAGTCTACATTTAAGACTGGCCTTGTGAGATGCAAGCTGAACTAATTTGAGAAAGAAAGAAAGGCCCCTGCCCCAGATGGGACTCGAATCCAGGACATCCCATATACTAGGCAGGGCTCTCTAGCCACTGCACCACCAGGGCAGGCTGTGGTAGCATCTCCAGCTAATCTTAGTAGCTGTTCAATCCAGGTTGGGTTAAGACAGGTACATTAGGGATATTTGTTCATGGCCCTGAATTTCTAAGGAGCCCCCAGCTCTAAAGAAAAAAATAAACAAAAATGATAAAAGAAATAAACTGATTCCACGACGTTGGTATACGAAAGACAGTAAACCGTAAATCAGTATTTTTAGCAAATCTAATAAAAAAATCTTTGAATGGTACCTAATGATGTGAAATCTTACGTAACAGGTGCGTGTTCTTGCTTGTAGGGATGGTCGATAATGAAATTTGGACTTCGCGATTATTGCAGTACCTTGATATGCGATATTTGTGATTATTGTGACATTTGTCAGTATGTAGGCCGAACTGTTTGATCAGTTTGTCATAACAGTCCTACTCTTACAGTAAGCCTACTAACTATATACGTTTAGGCTTAGTACTACTACGACTAGCCCTAGATAGTGTAGTGTTAATGCCAAATTATGAAAAAACTTATTACGATTTATTCAAAATAATTAATCACTTTCTAATAAATTTAGTATTTTAAATGCCATATTGTCTTGCGTATAATTCGTACTCGCTAATAGGACACACCTAGAAAAAATATCTTACCCAAAAAGTACATGCAGACCGAACATTCTGCACAATTAATGACCTGTTAAGATGTTAAAAAGTTGATATTAATGAATCAACTGAAAAGCACTTTACATTGTAACATTAGTCCTGCTGAGCAACATTTTTTCTTATCCATTTGGAGGCCATCTTTGTTTAAAAATGAAAATTAGATGGTTTATTAGAAATAACTTCCGAACGGTTGCAGCAAGTGACTTGTGGTTTGCACCATTGGAAAACTGGCGAAAAACGGTTAAAATGGTGTATTTGAACGTCGAAATCGGTCAATATTTAGCAAAATTATTGACAATGTCGCGCTTCGTGGTGAACCAGACGAAATGAGTCGAACCTGCGATAATCGGGAATCACGAAAAGCATTGCGATAACACTATCGTGTGTGCTGGATATCGCAGTAATATCGAAATATTGCAATATCGCCCATCCCTACTTGCTTGGGAAAAGAAAACTTACCTTATAAACTCCGCACTAGCAGTAATGAGTTAGAAGCTGTTCATTCATTTAATCACGATGACCTGACTGAAACTTTACAACGTAACCTGCATATTTTACCAAATTTACGTATGTTGCAAGTAATGACAATTCACAAAGTCGTGGAATATTACACCAAAAAGAGCAACATGGTCTTGATTTGATATGACTAATTTCCAACTGTTGAAATCACAATAGTTTTTTACCAATCTCTAATGATGACAGTACTTTTTTTGAGAGAACCTAGTCAAGAAACAGTAGACATGTGATCGGTCTTTCAGTTTCGAAGGATTTGACTAGAGCAGAAATACGAAAGTCATCTAACAGGTGGGAACTATACCAACAGTCTTGAAAGCGAATTGAGAGCAGAACGATAAATCAAAGTGGTGGAGCCTTTCAGGCCGCCCTTGAAGGGGTCGTTAAGAAAGACTAAGAAATCTGGAAGAGGGGGATTGACTGAATTAACTTTCCTTGAGATACACAAATGAAACTGCCTGAGTGTCATAGATCTTGTTGGTGGAAGAACGGATAGCTTTAGAAGCAATGCACGATGCCTGTTCCTAAGAAATGCCTGCCGACGTAAAGTCTGATGTTAGTAGCCACCCGTGTAGTTTCAGGGATTGAGGCTGAGAATGAAAACTGGACTCGCGAATCTGGGAGAGCAGGTCCGGGACGAACGGGAGGCAGTGAGAGAGGTCGACCAGGAGGTTCAGAAGCTAAGAGAACCATGTGGTAGCTGGCCAATTTGGCACTATCAGTAAGAACAAGCTAGCTGACAATGCTATCCTGTGGAGGATGAATGGACGAAAGAGGTAGCCGTAAAGGTGGTTCCAACGAAGGGTTAGAGTGTCGATCAGGCTCGGGCTCATGAACTGGTGAAGTCTGGCATTTTGGGCTTTGTGGCGAACAGGTCACCATGGGAAGACCACAGATGTTGAAAAGATCTGTGAATGGACATTTTCAAGGTTCATTAACCGGCGGATAAAGATCAGCGAGATAGGGAGTCGGTAATCACGTTCCAGCTGCCAGAAATGTGTAGAGGCAAGACAGTCGTTCCTAGGGAGCTGCAAGGCGAAAGATTTCTGATGTTAGATTTGGAGATTGCAAGACCTCGTTCTCCCTTCCTTCCTAGGTAGGCTATGGATGTTGTGTTGTATGTGGACTTGAACCACCTTTCCTGCAACAAGGCTGTGGAAGTTATAAAACATGTAGAGGACTGCTCTGAGCTTGAGAACGTTGAAGTGGTCGTGTTTGTGTGGTAACCAGGAACCGGAGACCGGGTGATGAGTAATACGTGCACCCCAACCCTGTAGGTCAGGTGGTGGCTCCTGTAGTGAGACCGTTTGATTTAGTGTTAGGACTTCAATCCACCAGAGTGGCGTGGCAAAGGGAAACGTCTTGGGGATTGGATGAGAAAGTTGAGCGTTCCGTGAGGACAGTTGAGGGCACCTGTCTCATTCGTCAATGTGGAAATGGATGACAGACCAGGTCATCCACCTTCCATAGGGTACAAGAGCTGCCAGAGAGTGAAGAGTCCCAATAAGGGAGTTGAGATTCCGTGGGGTGTAAGACAAATGGTGAAGGAAGCCTCTGACTGTAGATTCAGAAGGTCGGAGATTCTATCTGGAGATGGCATGACAGTTACTAAAGCCAGGCCAAAGAAGACGATAAGGAAGACGAACGTCTGTGCGGGGAGTAGGCGAGACTTCTTGAGATTGATGCCAAAGCCTAATAGTTAAAGGAGGTGAAGAGAAGCAGTCCCAGCTGCAAAGGAGCGTAGAAGGATCCTGATGCGGAAGTAACTAGTCGTCGAGATTGCCTGAATTTGATGTTGGTGTAGAGCGGCTAAAACGGATTTGAGAACCGACGCAACAATTTGCGGCACGGCATTGAAATTAAAATCCACTACCCCTGATGACCAGAATGACTAATGGGATCTAGGGTTTCCATTCTGAAGTGAGAGTTGCAGATTTGCTGGTTCAGGGGTCGTCGATTGAAGATCAGCCTGTAGCCACCCTTTTTCTTTGAACAAAGGAAGATGGAAATGTAGAATCCCGGACGAAGGGGATCAGAGCATTTGCAAATGGCATTCTTAGAAAGAAGGTCTTGAATTTTGGACGTGAGCTGGTTGTAAATGGCGGGAGTGAAGAACCATGGGGGAGGAGAGACTAGTGGAGGACGAACAGGGAATTTTGGTCCCCTGCCAGGGGTCTTATTCTGAAAGGGCGAGGCATCCGAGGGAGACAAGGTAGAGCCGTTCGGGTCGTGATGGTCTGGAGAGGGCGAAGGGTGTGTACTGTCCTTCGCACCAGGGCTAAAGGGACAAGAAGGAGGCTTCGGGGAAAATGAGGCTGCTTGGGCCGAGAAGCCTTCGGTTTACAGGCAATATCCAAATGCGGCGCTATCTTCTGGGTAAGTCCCAGAAAGAGCGCATCAGATTCACGGAGTGGTTGGTTTCGCAGTTCGTGGTGTGTAGAATCGTTAAAAGATTGGAGGCTGTATTAATGGCGATGTTCTGAAGGAGGAGCGAGGAGTTGAAAAGAGCCCTAGTAAGCCAATTCATCGAATGGATGGTGGCAAAGCATGCTTTGCAAAAGACTTGGCTGGAAGGTTTTTCACAGTAAGCATTTGCCGCAGTGTCGAGGATATCTGCCTGTGATGCAGCCCGATGGCCTAGACGAAGGAGGCAGTAGTAAGGAATTCCGACCGAGGGTATATGGCGAAGTTCTTTGGATTGTTGGTTATATCTCCAGTCGGACGAAAGAAGCGGTTTCACGACCCAGTTGCGGATGGGGAGGATCCTTGTCGAGTCCCAGTGGGTTACCCTTGCCAAGGTTACCCTTGGTTACCCCCCCCCCCCCCCCGTCCTCCCATCGTGAAAGAGGGTTGGCCAAGGACGGCATGCTGGTGGGAAACGCGGAAACGTAGGACAAAGCCAAAGCCAGTGGAAAGATCCATTCTTACAAGGTCGGTCGCAAGAGACAAAGGCTTATAGAGGAAGCAGTTAGGAATGATTTCCTCGACAGTCTTAAGAAGATCAGGAAGAGGAATTTCCGAGGGGTCAGGGTCGCCAGTGAAGGAGGCAGTGAAGTAAACATGACTGGAAGTGGCGGCGTCAGAGACACCCGAAGAGGGCTGGCGTCCTCAATAACCTCCTCAAAGTTACTGTTGTCAGGAATAGTGACTAGGCAGGGGGGGGGGGGCAGGGTGCGAAGGCAAAGGCAATGGCAGACAGAAGACTGAAGATTGCTTGTTGGCCGAAAGGGAAGGGGACTGAATAGGTGCCTTGTGGTGACGTGAAGGTCCAGGGACATCGAAATAAGAACGTGGGCAATTTATGCGCGCTGAAAGTGGAGGCAGTAGTCACCACCCAATCCTGAGTGTAGCGATTCGGAGATGAAGGGTGAGGTGGAGGTTTCTGCTTGTAGCTAAAAGAGCGATGGGCATTATCCATTAGTAGGCGGACTCTTTCTTTCGAGAGTGGCTCGTCTGGATGGTTGGCCTCTGCCGAAAGAGGAGGACTGGACGAACGAAGTGAAGTTCGAGATGAAAGGTCGAGAGGTGTATCCGAGCGGGGACCGGACGACGCTTGCTGGCAACCTTACAGGTCTTGACATGAAGCTTGAGGTGAGAGTAGGCCTTCTTGGTCATGCAGAGCTCAGACTGAAGAGTTTGCAGGTCTGGGTTGGCAACCAAACCTGACCACAAGGGATAGGTGATGTCGTGGTCGTCCAAGGTAGCCCCTTCGGTAGCCGAAGGGCAGACAGGCAAAAGGCAATGCAAACGAGAACTATATACAGCTATATTATTGTCCAGTTGGACGTTTATCCATTATACGCTTTTCCATTATAAGATATTCCTTTTCGGTGCTTTTCCATATCTTTTATTGAGGCAGCTATTAGACAAATTATCCCATTAGACTATTTTCCAGTTAGACTTTAGTCCGATGCCCCGCTTGGCTCATTGACAATAGGCTACTGGGAAACTTTGGGCCCCGAAAACTTAGGGTCATATCAGCCCGAAAATGAGCTTTTCGGCACTATCACTGCTTGAAATAATAAAAATCTGACACCCTTCCCCTTCAAAAACAAAAATCCCAAGAGAAGCCCACGTAAAAGAGAAGCTCAGTTTGCCAGCCGATGAGCGATACCGCTCATAAAAACTGAAGAACAGTGTTCGAGTCCCAGTTAGGGTGGATATCTTCTGACCGAACCTTCTTCCAGTAATTCTATAAACTTTTCTTACAGCAACTCAAATGGCAAATCGATGTAAACGAAATACAAGTTTTGCTACTTAAGTTTACCAGCATGCATCATCAGTGACGGGAGCTCTACACATGTCCAGACCATAATCCACTTCTCAAAAAACACAAATACTTCGACACCGGAGTATTCCTTATCAGCTGAAAGAGGCAAATTTAAAAATAAATCAGTATTATTAATTTTCATATTCGTCTAACATCGTAAACCTCGTTAATCATTAATTACTGACCAACATTACAACCATAATTAAAAACCAGTCGCCAAATTATATTAGTTTACCAATAATATTATTGAGCTCGACCTTTCCAAATGTATAAATACACACATATATATATATATAAAGTTGAAAGTTTGTAGCACCCCAGAGGTCCACTCTAAATTTAGTAACGTCGGGAAAGGGAGCATCGATGTGCCTCTTCAAGGCAGTGGTGCCTTAGTTGGAGCCTGTGAAACAAAGACAAACAATAAACCAAAACCGTGCCACTTTGACTCAACTAACTGCAAATTGGGCATTGGCAAATGTCGAAATTATGAATGACAACGTCAATAGACATAAAAACTTCCGGACAAAACAGGTAAAGGTGATGATTAGACCGTGAAATTCTCTGTACATTTACAAGTCTAAGCAATTTCTGACCGTGTCAATTTCACTGGCGTAACAGCTAATTGGGCAACGGCAAATGTGAAAATTATGAATGAGCAAATTTATAGACATAACATTCCTCCAGACAGAAAAGGTAGATGGGATGGGACGATTAAACCGTCTTATCCTTCGTTCGTTCACAGTCCTATTAAAGCTGTGATATCCACCCAAAACCAAAACTGGTATAAGAGAAGCCGCCAAGTTTCAAAAAAGGGTCGGCCTTTCAAAGTAGTGAGACCATTCAACCAGAGAAAGGCCGCCAAGGTTAATCCTGTTAGCCAAGTTAATCGCACCTACTAATAGTTCGAAAGTTGAATGAAAACTAGAACATTGCTACTGGCGGTAGCAATCTTCAAGTTTTTATTTAACGTCCAAAGTATTATTAGGTGCGATTAACTTGGCTAACAGGATTAACCTTGGCGGCCTTTCTCTGGTTGAATGATATCACTACTTTGAAAGGCCGACCCTTTTTTGAAACTTGACGACTTCTCTTATACCAGTTTTGGTTTTGGGTGGATATCACAACTTTAATAGGACTGTGAACGAACGAGGGATAAAACGGTTTAATCGTCCATCTACCTTTTCTGTCTGGAGGAATGTTATGTCTATAAATTTGCTCATTCATAATTTTCACATTTACCATTGCCCAATTAGCCGTTACGCCAGTGAAATTGACACGGTCAGAACTTGCTTAGACTTGTACAGAGAATTTGATGGTCTAATCATCACCTTTACCTGTTTTGTCCGGAAGTTTTTATGTCTATTGATGTTGTCATTCATAATTTCGACATTTGACAATGCCCAATTTGCAGTTAGTTGAGTCAAAGTGGCACAATTGTGGTTTACTGTTTGTCTTTGTTTCACAGGCTTAAGTTTGTTCAATCGCAATTTTGAGCGTACTGGCTACCAAACGCTGCTGTTGGCTCGTTTTGCTCATTCACAAGGTTAATTTGAATTACGACATGAAGCTGGAATTGTTCACTCAAATAAATCAGGTTAGCGTATCCAGATTGGTGACGACGGAAGTTTATCAATGGCGTATTGCATAAATAATGTGGTTCACGAATAACAATCGGCGCAAGTCATAATAATTGTTGCCAACTGCAACAAGCTGACGTCATCATACCGCTTTTGGGAGAAGAAACAGTTTCGTCTTTGTCGGCCACCATAGTTTGCTGGTTCTTAAATCTCTATCAAATAATTGTAAGTATATTCGTTTGGCTTAGAAATGTAGCATTGATAATTTTAATTATTTCAGCGAACTGTTTCGACAATAATTACAACAATAATTTGGCACGTACGAGCCACGTAAGGGCCACCCCAGCTAAAAAAAAATTCTGCAGAAAAACTTCAGAAACAATCTGCAGTTATTTGACCACTTTCTGCAGATTTGAAACTGCAGTTTTTCTGCAGATTTGAAACTGAAGTTTTTCTGCAGATTTTAACCTGCAGTTTTTCTGCAGAAGAGGAACTAGAGCAAAAAAAAAATTTCATGTTTAAAACCTTAGTAGTCATTTCAGCTGCCACTTTAGTATCAAGGAAATTTAGAGACATTTATTATTGAAACCAACGTCTAATCTACACATCCTTTCATTATACTCTTAGGTTACTTACAACACTGTTAGTTGCAATTAAACTTTATATACCTAGCCAATCTCTAAGCTTAATCTGTATTGGCCCAGGTTTTGTATTTTGTGGATATCCAATAAACTAATGCAACTGTTAACGTGCCTTTAAACAATCAATTGGCATAATTAGTTTTGCATATACTGACAACCCTTTTTTGTCCCACCCAAACACTTTTACAATTTAATAAGTGAAACAACATAACATTTTTTTGCAATATCTGCAGAAAATCTACAGATTTTACCTTCAGCTTGCTGAGTGTGAATAAACTGCAGAAATTCTGCAGATTTCATCTTCAGCTTCTCAGCCAATCAACAAACTTTGAAAAACAGTTATAATTTCCATAGTCCTAACTGCCTTTTCAAAACATGTTGACAGGCTTAAAACTTCTTTAGAAAGTACAAAGAAAGTACAAATAAACAAGTAGATAAAAGTTATCCCTTTAAGAACGGCAGTCAGGCTGAATTTGGTTATACTCAGGACTAGCAATTAAAAAGAACCCAAAAAAAGCTGACTGGCTTATATAAATAAATCGTCTCACACCCTGGAAATGGAGGAAAGAAGTTTGCTTCATTTTTTCAGAGGCTTTTATATCCCCTTTTTAGTTTTAGCAGCAGTTGTGAAATAAAAATGTAAAAAAAAACGTAAAGTGTGTTGTGGTTTTTTGGTATTAGAATTTCAAAACTGTTACAGACAACTTTAAAAAATGATGTAAGTTTGGGCATGGCGTTTTGCTGTCAACATTCTACTTAAAATATTAATTTCTAACTTGCACCAAAAAAATTGCGATAAACAATATATTAATTACCATAAAACGTGATAATAATGATTTAAAAGCTCCAAAGGGCAGTCATTCGTTATCATATATCAATTGTTGTGACCGTTAAACATCTTGAAGAACCACTCACGTTTCCGTAATTTGTATACGGTTTGGCCGCCCGGCTGATAGCGAGGCTCTGGGACAAACGTGGCCAAAACTTAACGGAGAATTTCTTTCGTAGTAGTGAAACTGTCCTATAAAATTTCGTTTCGTTTCGTACAATACCACAAGGTATTGTAATCCTAAAATATTGCTTCATCAACAGTTAAAATACGTTTAGATAAGCTTTTTAAATTTTTTTTTTGGGGGGGGAGGGACAAAGTTACACTACACGATCGTTACTCTACTCCGTATTTAGCGCTGTTGCTGTTAAGCCTATTTTTCCGGCGATCAAAATCGTAATAACTACTTAAAATTGAAAGGCACTGAAAATTACTTCCTTTTGGCCCCTCAATATGGTCAGCATGACAGTGAGACGTTCGAATTTCTTCATCTTTATCCATAAAAATCCAATTCTCCGAATCCATAATAACCTAATCCTTGTATGGAAATCTCCACATTTACAAGTTTTCAAACTTTCCATCGCGGATGCATTTTCGGGTGCTCCTGTTGTGGAGGGAATGGACGCTTTTCAGGCACACCCGTTCTTAAAGGGTTAATAAACGTGATAACTTGCATAATCTAACATACTTTATATTATGGAGTGTTGTTGCATACATTTTCGTAAAATTCGTTTCTGCCAAGCTCTGAGAATGAACAACAATGCAGAAATTCTGCAGATTTTATCTTCGGCTTGCAGTTTACAACATTGGAAAAAATTCTACAGATTTTATTTTCACCTAGCTGAGATTGAACAACAGACTGCAGAAATTCTCCAGATTTTATTTTTGGGTTGCTGAGAGTGAACAACATCTGCAGAAATTCTGCAGATTTTACCTTCAGCTTTCTGAAAATGAACAATAACTGCAGAAATTCTGCAGATTTTATATTCACTTGCTGAGAGTGAACAACAAACTGCAGAAACTCTGCAGTTATTGTTCATTCTCAGAGCTTGGCAATTTTATCTTTGCTTGCTGAGAGTGAACAACAAACTGCAGAAACTTTGCAGATTTTATCTTTGCTTGCTGAGAGTGAACTGCAGATAATCTGCAGTATTTTCTTCACTTGCTGAGAACTGCAGAAATTCTGCAGATTTTATCTTCTATTGCTGAAAGTGAACAACAAACTGCAGAAGGTCTGCAGATTTTATCTTCACTTGCTAAGAGGTTAAAAAGAAACTGCAGAAAATCTGCAGATTTTATCTTCAATTGCTGAGAATGAACAACAAACTGCAGAAAATCTGCAGATTTTAGCTTCGATTGCTGAAAGTGAACAGCAAACTGCAGAAAATCTACAGATTTTATCTTCACTTTGCTGAGACTGAACAACAGACTGCAGAAATTCTGCAGAATTCTGCAGTTTTTCTGCAGACCCTTAAATTTTCTGCAGTTTTTCTGCAGAATATGTTTGGCTGGGACGTGCTGCTAGCTGCAACCCGCATTTTAGAAAAAGGCACTTACACATATGACGCTTTAGCTGTCTGCCGAAATTTAGATCTGGCAACTTTCCCTAATGAGCTGTATAGACGTGTCTTTCTACCCTAAAACTGGTATGCTTTGGCCGTTAAATGAAAACTTGAAGATTGCTACCGCCATTAACTTTCGAACTTTTAGTAGGTACGATTAACTTGGCTAACAGGATTAACCTTGGCGGCCTTTCCCTGGTTGAATGATATCACTACTTTGAAAGGCCGACCCTTTTTGGAAACTTGGCGGCTTCGCTTATACCAGTTTTGGTTTTGGGGAGATATCACAACTTTCAGAGGACCGTGAATAAAGAAAAGATCAGACGACGTAATCGTCATCTATGCCTCTTATGTCTAGAGAAATTGTATGTCTATACATTTTCTCATTCATAATTTTCACCTCTGCCATTGCCCAATTAGCCATCTAAATTGACACGGTTTGACGCCGATTTTCGTTCACTTCGTTCACTCAATCAGCGTCCCTCCTCACTTGGCCCTAACTCGGTTAACGTTAATCATTCAATCACTTAGTTACCATGGTGTTCACGAACACATAATTGTCCCTTTTATCGTCGTGGGGCAGATAATTTAGTTTGGATTCGTGTACCGTAACAAACCTTTACAATACTCCGTTTCTTAGTGAACCATTCCATTCTGTGATTTTATTGAGGCCTTAGCCTATTGCCATGCGCCACAAACACGAGATTTATACACTACTACAAACTATACTACAAACCATACCATACGTGAACACTTTCCCGTTAAGGGTAAGATCAGTTAGTGAACCACCTATTTGCAACAACAATGAATTCTGACAATTAGGTACTGAAACAATAAGCGTGTAACACTTAAACATGTTATAAGCTGCTGTTGGATGACAATACAAACAATGGTTACTACAATAATTTTGCACTTACGAGCCACTTCAGGGCCACGTGCTTCTAGCTGCAACCCCCATTTTAGAAAAAGGCACTTCCCCATATGACGCTTTACCTGTCTGCCGAAATTTAGATCTGGCAACTTTCCCTAATCAGCTGTAGACGTGTCGTTATACCCTATGAGAATTAACATGGGAGCCTGCGGACTAGTTACTAGTTACTAGTCACCAGTAACACAAATCAACGTTATTGAGGACACTTTTTCTCCATGAAGGACACGTTCCCACATTTTCGTATTGATGTTTTCTTCGTTACTGGACCCAAGACACCTGATTCAAACGATTTGCAAAGATTTCTACCGCATGGGGAATTTACACCAGTATGCTGAAATCGGGTATAAGTTGTTTCAGTTAAAAGACACAGTCTGCTAGTGCGGCCACTTTTTTTTTCATCAACAATCACTTTTTAACAATCGGATGTCTACAATCGGACGATGTAGTGTTACTTGGCGGCGACACACTACCGTGTGTCTATATATATAAATATAAAGTTGAAAGTTTGTAGCACCCCAGAGGTCCACTCTGAATTTAGTAACGTCGGCAAAGGGAGCATCGATGTGCTTCTTCAAGGCAGTGGTGTCTCAGTTGGAAACCTGTTCCACTTGTCAATATTCACATGTTTTACATGTATTTGCCCTAACAGATGGAGAAGTTCTCTACACAAACATCACCTTTTCTGGTTATCATTTGCTCGTGTCGACCACCAAGCAATCGTCTATAGTTTAGGCTATACAGGCCTAGATTCTTCAACCGTTTTTCGTAGAGGAGAGTTGACGCCCTGGAAAGAATCTGGAAAACCTTCCTTTCACTCGTTCAATGACATGACGTCCCGTTTAAGGTATGGCGACCACATACTGGCAAAGTCTTTCAATTTAGGACACACCAGAGCCCAAAAGAGTGTCATAAAAAGAGGGTCAAGTCGTGGTGAATTGTGTCTGTCTCCAGAACTTTATGACTTTCCCCTCTCATCCAACTTCAGTACTTTGTTCCCAGCCTCCTGTGGGCAGTGTGACTCGGCATCTCCTCACACAACACAGTGATCACTCTTTCCTAGCGGTGAGTTGTGCAATAGCGCAAGCCAGGATCATTATCAAGGGTGAACATATCAGGTCCAAAAGGCTAGGTGTATTGCTTCCCCTTATTCGTATAGATCGATCAACATTCTGATACCAACTAGTCACGAAGAACGCATCACAATGCTTATATTGAATATCCTGCTCTCCTGCTGCCACAATACCTTCTTTCCAGTTGATTTTCAAGAAGTTGAATTCTCTTAACATGAGTATATTACGCTTACATACCGTGATGGAAGGAGATGCGCCAGGGTATAACTAACCTAGTGGGGTCAAATAAACCCTTTTTACCCAATTGTACGGCTACTGCAATTGGGTAAAAATAAAAGGTGACTTACAAGTGTAAAGGGTTCAATTATATCCTAAGTCCTCGGTTATACCCCGGGACCCTTTTGTTGTACTCGTGTACAACTTACTGAGCTTTTGCTTCGTATACATACCAGCAGGAGAATTCACCGTATTCAATCTGGGTTTTGTATTTTAACATGACACTTTATATTTTTTTAGGCAAGTATCCTATGATTTTTCTACAGCGATCTGTTAGCATAAATCATTTTATTTCTTAGCACACGAGTGTTTTAGAATTTCGATCTCAGGGTAATTATTAGAAAATGATTCAAATTTAGAACGTGCCGATTTTAGATGTGCCCTTTCTCGGCCGAATTTAGCAAATGGGTGTGGCACGTAAAGCTTACAAAAGAAAGATGCCGACAAAGCCTCGTAATGACTTGTCGTTAGGGAAAAATAATTTTGTGAAGTCCTATAGTGGTGAGCTAATAAAACGTAGCACTACGTTATAAATATTAAGAAACACAACGAATGCTTAGCGTTGAAAGTTGTTTATGGGCCTTCTTATGCACACCCAAACACAAACGCGATGAATGAGCGCCATTAGGACAAAAGAAAATACTTGTTTTGCGGAAATTTATTGAAATCTACTGGAATTTTGGAATTTATTAGAATTTTGTGGAATCTACCACACAATCGAGCGTTTTTTTTTTTTTATTAATCATAATTATTGCGAAGACATGTTAAAACTTATTTCTGGTAAATATAAAAAAAATTGTTCTGCAAATCAAGATGCTAACTTGTTTTTGGAAATGGTGAAGATGATGCGCAAAACCATAGCATCAATTTTTACCTTATCACAACAATGGGTGTTTATTCTAGCCTGTGTCACAATTTTTTTTGGATATAGATTGTTAATAAAATGTTTAAATTCGTCGGGATTCTGTCTGTGTTTCCATCGTTTACGAAGCATGGCGAAGCCTTTATTCTGACATATTCCAGATATATGTAATCGATTATAACAGCGATGGTGTTGGTGTTGCTTCTTTGGCATTGTTTTCTGCGGTTTTGTGGTGTTGTTGCCTAATGGTTAGGTTAGGTCAGTTAGATTAATGGCGCCTGTTCACCATTTCGATAGTATTGCCCAGCATCCACGCATAAACGCAGCACACACGTTCCAGATTTTCCGTCATTAATAGGCTGATGTGGGTCACGTGGTCTCGTTTTAGGTATAATGACGCTGCTGCAAATTGTGTTGTTTCATTTTTATTTTTATTTACCGCCATTTTCTTTATATTGCTCGAAGATTCCATGGTGCTACCGAGGTTAAAAGGTGAATGGGTTTCTCGAGGAATAATGGCAGACGCTTCATAAAGAACTGTGACACGGCCGGGAAAAAAAAGAATGAATTTACAAATTTACCGGCAACAAACACCGATTTTCAATAAATACCGATCAATAAAAAACTGATTAGTTATAATAAGGTAGGAATTAATGCCGATAGAGATTACTACTTCGTATATATGCTACTCGCTTCTACTTCAACATTACAATTTTTTCCAATTAACTATTCACAGCTGAGTATTCTCTTTTGCAGCCTAAATCTGGCTGTCATGCTCTTCAACGTGACACTATAACTGATCTGTACCTTTATCATCTTGACGACGCTGTTTATCGTGACCAATAGGCGAATAAGGCAAAAAGAAGCCAATCGCTAAAGTTGAAAGTGCTTTTCTAAAGAGTATTTTTTTTCCGTTACCGAGAATGTTTTAAAGTTTAGGATATTTTGTTGAGTATGCGCCGCTAGCTGGCGTAAACTACAACAGTAGTATGTAGATATTTCGCCCTCTTTTTCAATTACCAGCTCCAGGACAAAATATGAAAGAAAACCCGTAACTTAAAATATTATTATTATGAATGCGAACAAAATTTAACGAAACATACGAAATGTAATGGCGTTCTTTCCGATCTGTGATGAACTGCATGCAGAAATAAAGGGCACTTAGTGTGGTTCGTCAGTCCGACCTGACATAGTGCCACTTATTTTCATAGCTTTCACTAAAGTATCACAATTTTGCCCGAATAGTATCAGATAAATGATTTTCACCAGCATGATAGAAAAGCCCAACTTCAGCCAAAGATCTGAAGTCTTATTTTTTTTAAGTTCATAGACTTTTTACTTTGTTTTTGATCCTTTTCGAAAAGAATGGTCAAATTACATTTCGCTGAAAGATTTTTAAAGCCCTCAAGTGGGCCAGGGGAGAAACAATTATTCCTAGTAAATTTTAACGTGTTTCCAAGTTTTTTCTTTAAAATGCCTAAGGTTACACCCCAAATAGAAGAAAAAAATACTCAGAAACACATTTGGTCATTCAGTTCAATCGCCAATTAGAGTGTCATTTAGGAACAAAAAAACTGGACAAGTGCAGTAGGCAACCAATCGTTTTTGTGTTGAGTCGAGCTCAAAAAATCAAATAATATAAGTATTTGCGACATAGATTGCGAAATTACTCTTTAATTACTAGATATATTATTCGACTCAAACCTTACATCCGGGCTTTTGGAAGGTAGCATAGTATCGACCTGGTGTCGGTGTTCGGTATAGATTGGTAGAGTAGTATTCTTCCAGCCTGAGGGG
>JAHWFP010008543.1:0-21988 GCA_023313725.1 Lithobius niger | reverse complement strand
TCAACTGTGCTGATAACACGTTTTCTAAACGAGAGTTCATGCACTCCCAACTGGTGTCTCGTTTCAGTTTCAGTTTCGATACGCACACTATCGTTCTTTCTAGCGAGTTGCACTTCGAGCATTGTTAGCTCACTATCGTTCATTCCACCAACTGTGCTGATAACACGTTTTCTATACGAGAGTTCATGCACTCCCAACTGGTGTAGTTTTCTCAGATGTCTCGTTTCAGTTTCGATACGCACACTATCGTTCTTTCTAGCGAGTTGCACTTCGAGCGTTGTTAGCTCACTATCGTTCATTTTAACAACGAGCTTCTCCCTCAGGGCCGACAGCGTTCTCTCAAGCGTGCTGAGAGTAGCGTGGCATGCTGTAATCCGAGCTTTCAAGAATTGGAACGTTGCGTTAGTGGCGATCTGCCTTCCTCTAACGGTATCAATTTGCGGTTTCACCCTCATAGATCTGGTGAAAACGCGTTCTCTTCTACATGCTAGCAAGAATTTTAAATGGCATTCAAACCTGGTGATGCTGAGAGTTGTCTTTTCAAACTTTCTCGCACAAGCAACAACAACCGCAGATTTAGCTCTGCTTAGAATCGATAACACCGGCAACCGGTAGTCACAGTGGTATTTAAAAGGCATCTTAAAAACCACAACAAAAACACATTTACCACCCCCAAAGAACACAAAAAGGTCCTACACTTGAATTTTCGGCGAGTCTCCTTTCACCTTCATCAGAAGTTGTGCACGAAAATAAATTAAAAGTCACATCACAGCACCGATCTTCTTCCTGGGCACCATCCTTTGTTCACCAGCTGTCAGCGGGGGTGCTTCAAGATCCCCCATGTGCTGAGAGGAACCTGACTAATGGACAAATTAAGGCCATCAAGTCGATTTCTAACGACGTCAACCTGACAGTCTGCTTTACGGACAAGACTAACGGAACGGTCCTCCTAGATACTGCCGACCATGATGCCAGGGTCACACAAGAAATTACCAAAGCAGGCATTTACACCAAGCTGAACTACCAAGTTGGAAATACTGTCCACCAGAAGATTCAGGACAAACTCCTCAACTTGGTCGAACAAGGCCTCCTGACGAAAGATGAAGCCTCTAAGCTCTCACCACCTGATAACGCGCCGTTACCATCTATCTTTGCGCAAGTGAAATCTCACAAAGCAGGATTCCCCCTGCGCCTTATTACTTCTGCAAAAGGAGCCCCCATTAAACCTATCGACTGGTTTCTTACAAAGAGGCTATCCAAGTACATCTGGGGAAAACAGTCACTTCACAACACGGAAGAACTTCTTGACGTAGTGGACGATCTAAGCCTGACGGGAGACCACCGTCTTGTGTCATTTGATGTGACAGGCCTCTTCCCTAGCCTTCCCCACTTTCTTATTCTTGAGATGTTTGACAAGTCTGCAAGGAAGCTACAGATCAACAAGAAAGAGAGAGATCTTGATCGGGAACTTCTCCGGACGGTCTTGTCTACCATCTACGTGACCTTTAAGACCGATACTTTTTGCCAAGACTCAGGAACACCGATGGGCTACTCTTGCTCACCGGTGTTAGCCGAACTGGTCCTTCAATTTCTTGATGAGTACGTGATAAACAAGTTCCCTCGACTCCCTTGCTGGCGCAGGTATGTTGACGACGTGATGACCACACCACACAAGGACGATATTGCGTTGATCTTTCGTGCGATCAACGAGTGGCATCCTGCACTGAAGTTTACGGAGGAAGATGAGATTGATGGAAGCCTTCCTTTTCTTGATGTGGTGCTCACAAGGGGAGAAACACGTATCCACTACGCCCCGTACAAAAAACTGACACACACTGGAAGAATGATACCCTATAAATCAGGACACCCAAGATTTCAACTGCGAGCTCTTGTGGCCAATGAGTTGTGCAGGATTGTTGCACACTCCTCCGTAGCAACCACAGCTGAAAGATGCCTTGATGAAGCGAAAACAAAGTTTTTGACGTTAGGCTACCCAGCAAGAATTTTTAATGTTGAAAGGAAGAGAGCTTGGAGAAGAGCAAGAGATCGTAGAGAGAAAGAGAAAGAAAAACTTCGAGACTCGACACGCAAAGAAAGAGAAAATCGCCCTTTCGATGTCGTCACCTACCTGCCGGGAAGAAGTGAGAGAATAAAGAGTGTCCTACAAAAACAAGGAGTGGACTGTTTCCTTCGTTTTCCACCAAACTTGAAGAAACTACTCCGACCCAAGAGGATACTGGAGACCCCACATTTGCCCGATCCACCCTCGCCTCCTCCCCATGTTCACACCAGTCACCCGCCACCTACGCACAAGTACGGGACACGGAGCAAAGACAAGTACGGGACACGGAGCAAAGACAAGCACGAAGTAGGAACTCCCCCACCCCTTCCCCCCCTCCCCCCTCCCCCTGATATTCGCACCAACCCAGTCCCCAACATCCACCCGTTCACACAACGAGGAGTGGTCTACAAGGTCCCGTGTAAGACATGCCAGGCCACCTACATCGGAGAAACCCGTAGACAACTGTTGGTGAGACTGAAAGAACATGCAAATGCAGTTAACAACAACGATAGCAAAAACGGGATTGCTGTGCATTCGAGCAAAACAAAGCACGAAATTGCATGGAACGAAACAGAAGTGCTGCTCAAATCAAACATGCTAGAAGATAGACACTTAAGAGCTTTAGAATCACTCGCCATCCACAGATTCGAAGCAAACCACAAGCCACTGATGAATCTTGTAAGTCCAAGCTACACCAACATCAACCAGCTCGTTCGGCCAGAGCTTGGAGCCAACCTGGATAAGCAGTGGAAAATCCAGATTCCACGTGACATACAGATCAGTGGTTCCGCAGACTAGCGGGAGTTTAAACGTCAGGAAGAAGATCGGTGCTGTGATGTGACTTTTAATTTATTTTCGTGCACAACTTCTGATGAAGGTGAAAGGAGACTCACCGAAAATTCAAGTGTAGGACCTTTTTGTGTTCTTTGGGGGTGGTAAATGTGTTTTTGTTGTGGTTTTTAAGATGCCTTTTAAATACCACTGTGACTACCGGTTGCCGGTGTTTTCGAAAAAACAGTTTGGGACTGGAAATTTACGTCGCCATATGAATAGCAAACACAGCGGTGTTTTGAAAAAGGAAGAATCTAGCCACGTGCAGACTGCTACGGAGGACAACTACGAAGACAATAACGAATCCGAGGTTTCAGGAAACGAAAGCAGTTCTCCATCAGTGGTCCTCCCCCCGAAAAAGTTAAAAGTTCAACAGACGTTAATGCAGTGCATCGAAAAAAAGAAAAAATACGATTTTGACCACCCGAAAGCAATGGCAATTACACGTTGTATCACCCGCATGATAGCAAAAGACTTGCAACCGTTTTCAGTTGTAACGGATGAGGGATTTCAGGAATCACTTGATTTGTTGGAGCCGCGTTATACCATCCCAAGCGATAAGTATTTTAGGGAGGTTGCATTAGAAGAACTGTACAATTGTACAAAAGGAAAAGTTCTGAAGATGCTTTGTGACGTTAAGTGGATAAGTGTCACCCTTGATGCTTGGACATCTATTGCTCAAGATGCGTACATGTCGCTGACAGTTCACTTCATTACTCCGGATTTTAAAAGACGTGAATTTACTCTTAACTGTGTACCTTTTAATGATAATCATACGGGACCTAAGATTTTGGCAGTTTTTAACAATCTTCTAAGTGACTGGGGTCTTGCAGGCAAGGTACATCTTATTGTGCGTGATGGCGGCCGTAACATGGTGGCAGCTTTTAGAGACGTTTAGGAAAACATGTCTTGCGTAATTCATACTCTACAACTCGTTCTAAAGCATGGTCTTTTTGAGCAGCGTGAAATTAACAATCTGTTAGCAGCAGCTGGGCATCTCGTGGGTAACTTCAAGCATTCAAGTCCTCATTCAAGAGTACTGGCGGAAAAACAAGCTGCATTAAAATTACCTCAACATAAAATGATACAAGATGTGCCGACACGTTGGAACAGTTCATACGACATGCTACAACGTTTGGTGGAACAGAGGAAAGCCGTTTCTGCTGTTTGCATTGAACAAGACATGGACCATGATCTAACAAATCATCAGTGGCAACTAGCAGAAAAGATGGTTGCTACCCTGCAAATATTTAAAGAGTCAACACTGATGGCAAGTGCATCAGATTCTACGGCCGCATGTATCATTCCCATTATTAATTGTATTAGAGACAATTTGCGAACAAGTGAGGACGACAGAGGTGTTCGTTCAATGAAACAAACTATGTTGACCAAGTTAGATCAATATTTCAGTCAAGTTGAATTTGCACCAGAATGTGCTGTGGCTACGTTGCTAGACCCACGGTATAAATCCAAGGCATTTAAATCTGCAGCTGCAGTTGCAGATGCCAAGGAAATTGTGATAGACGCTGCAACTCTCGCTCTGAGAAGTAAAGCCAGTAATCCAGTACAACAACACTCAACTACAACTACTCAACAATGTTCTCAGTATACAATTTTGGGACCACTTTTAGGAACATTATTGGCGGATGATAACGCATCTTCTACAACCACAACTCCACGAAACAAGGCTGAAACTTTAGTAGCAGAATACCTGGCCAAGTCGCTGGTATCAATTGCGGCTGATCCATTGGAATACTGGAAAGAGTATACTTTACAGGCGGGTACCAACGTTTTAGCCGACATTGCACGAAAATATTTGTCAGCGCCACCTTCGTCTGTGTCATCCGAACGTGCATTTAGCACAGCAGCCGACATTTGCGATGAAAAGCGGAGTCGCTTAAATCCAGACAAGCTGGAGATGTTGTTTCTGGCCAAAAATTTGAAGAATGTTTTTTGAGCCAATTTAGTATATCATTTTGTTTTCATTAAGTTTGAAATGTGCATGTTCTGTGTGCTTATTTAGTAAATAGTAACCTATTTCCGCTTTCATTGAGAAAAATTATATTTTTCTAAGTTAAGAGTTTGACGAAAATGTGCAAATTTCAAATCGCTGAACTAAAATTTCAGTTTGAATTTTCGACGAACATACAAAATATGGAGATGGCGAGCCGTTTTTCTTCTCGATAGCCTACACTTCATTTTTGAAAATCGAGGCACTAGGCCTACATTTGGATTCACTTTGCTTGTGCACCATAGGAATTTAAAATTGTCACTGGGGATTCCGAGTGTCAATTTCAAATTCCTATGGTGCAACAAGCAGCGAATCTATGTAGTGCCTCCATTTTTTTTTAATTTGTGTGTTTTCAGCAGTAGTTCATCATGTTGGATTTTTAGAGTAATTATCATCTTATTTTTGCAATTAGGAGTGCGAAATGTGTATGTTCTGTAAGCTTATTTAAGTATTTTCTGACTTTTCATTTAAAACGATTCAAATTGTATTTCTCCAAGTTAAAACAGTTTGGGGATATGTAATATGTCTGCTTTTTCAAAAACTGAAAATAAACCTGCAAAAATAAAAAAATAAAAATTTTTTTTTATACCTTTCTTAAGGTAGGCCTAGTTAAAAAGGCAACAACATTTAAACACAAACCTGGTTTCAGCATGCTAAAACGAAACTACTGCTTGTTTTGGGGCTCCATTCTACTAAAATCAAATCAAGCTGTTTTTTTAGGTAGTCCTAGTTAAAAATGCAACAGTGTATGCTATTTTAATGCTAAATGTTTAAACCGGTACCGGCTACAACACCGGTCAAGCACTGTGCCGGCACCGGTAAGACCGGCAAATCTATGCACCGGTCGATCCCTAGTTTTACGGAAAGAGTGCAGAGATTTTGTATTAGACACTGCAGGTGCCAATGCATGGGATGGCTGGCCAATACAAAACGAAGGATAGTGTTAACAAATTTCTATTGGCCCCACTGTTTCACTGATATAGAGATGTACGGCCAAACCTGTCTTACATGTCAAAAGACTGGCAAAACTGGACAGGAGTTCGTAGCCCCTATGGTTTTAGTACCAATGGATGGTGAACTGTTTAATAGATATATTGTTGATATCATTGGCCCAATGAAACCAACAAGCAAAGCAGGCTACAAATATATCCTATCTTTGTTCGATCCTGCCACGAAATCATCGGAAGTTGTTCCACTTACAGTGGCGGACAGCCAAAGTGTAGTTGATGCTTTACTTGAAATATTTTCTCGACCAGGCTTCACAGCAGAACTGCAGACCAACCTAAGCTCGTGTTTCGTCTCTGTACTCACGACTTTATTCTTAGAAAAATGTGGTATACAGTGTATCAATTCCAGTGTAAATCCCCCACAATCGAACAGTGTGGAACGTTTCCATCGAACGCTCAAAGCAGCGCTGAGAGCCGTCTGTCACGAACACCCCCAAAGATTGGGAAAGATGTTTGTCGGGTACCATGCTTGCCTTGTGCACATCCTTTCACGAAAATACAGGTCACCCCAACTGAACTTGTATACGGCCGAAATATTAAAAGCCTACTTGACTTGGTCAAGAACCAGTGGATCGAGCTTGACATTCATCCAACGGTACTGGACTATATTTTAGACCTACTCCAGAGGTTTAAATACTCAAGAGAACTTGCTCTTGAAAACGTACAAAAAGACTAAAGTACCAGGGCCTGAACCCGGTTAATTTTGGTTTGCCTATACGAAAATGTACATTACCTTATTTTTACATAGCAGACCTTGTCACTAGGGAGGTGGGCTAGGTTCGATTAACCCGCGGTACGAGCCGGCACCTCCAAGGAACGTCGTTCCTCGTGTGGTCAACCGAAAAAATCTCAACCCCTGTACCTCGGAACCACAGTCCCATGGGGCAGACCCGGAGCGAACATCACAGGGGAGACAAACAGGGCCAACACTCGGGAGGGGGGCAAGGTAAAGTTAAGATGGTTTAAGGAAACACTTTCCTACCTTGCCAGGAAACGAATCCTGGTAAGCGTGATGGCGGAAAATCAACACACAGGACCGGAGTGGAGCAGGAACCGAAGACCAGAATGAACGGGTGGTCTTTCAGAGAACAGTAGAGATGACTGGACGGAATATTGGAGTGCAGGACAACAAGGAAAAGTCATGACGCTGAATATCGGAACGTGAATCATTGCATTCTGCGGAATGCACACCCTATAAACTACATGGAGAGGAATGAAGAGACACATAGATGTAATTGTACACTATAAGCAAGGACGGAGTTTTTACACGATTCCACGATCGTGGAAAATTATCGGCTTTCCAAAAACGTTCAATAACACATTCTGTCTAAGAGTAAAACGTTGGTTACATAGTCTAGGTTCCATTTTTGTATCGTGGAATTTCGTGGAATTTGAGGTTTGCCGTGGAAAATGTTGTATTTCGGGGAATTTCGTGGAATTTCAGGTATATTTTAGGTTATTCAGAGTAATTAATTAAAAAAGAATTGAATTGTAAGAATTTTTTTTTAAATGCCTGTTGGATGCGTGAAACTGACGTTGACAGGAGCGGAGCGTTCTAGTGGTTTCGTATCTTATACTTCCGGTTTCGTTTTCGCGCGCATGGGTTGTGACGTCACTGCCGGCTACCTTCTGCATCCTCCAGTGACAAGATGGTGCCGATCAGGAGAAAAGTTATTGTCAGCAATCCGCAGGCGCATTTAGGAAATGTTTCAGCAAAAACCAGGCAAAAGGATTTCCCAAATGAAACGTATGAAGACGGAGGTAAGCTGTTTTGCTTTGCTTGCCAAGTTGTACTGGACCATCAAAGAAAAGCTACGGTGCGTACGCATATGCAAGATAGTCAGAAACATTCCAAAAACGTGGCCGCTCGTCAAAATAAAAAACCCGATGTGCAAGTGACGTTAAAAACTGCGTTTCAAGTGCAGCAATCGGCAAAGGACTGCAGAGATGAAGTAGTTCAAGATTTAATAATAGCGTGTACCGCAGCTGATATTCCTTTGAACAAACTAGATAATCCTGAACTACGACGTTTTTTTATGAAGCACGTCAAAAATGGTGGTGCCATTCCGCAGACTCGTCAACTTCGTACGAAAATCGAACCAGTTTACGATACAATGAAATCGAAAATTAAAGAAATGCTAGCTTCTGCAATTGGTGTTGCCGTAATGGTTGACGAGACAACGGATGTTAGAGGCCGTGCAATGTTGAACATTCTAGCTATTCCCTGCAACGGACGTTTAGACATGACGCCAATTATTCTGGAATGTTCTGAACTAGGTGAAGTTAACGGAGCTACTCTCTCCGGCAGCGTTGTAAAAACGTTAGCAAATTTTGGCATCGATTTCGCAAAGATAACTGCGTATGTAACCGACAACGCAAGTTACATGGCAACTTCTTTTGAAACAATAAAAGGATTGTGCCCCAATGCTACCCACATTACGTGCTGGGCTCATATCTTCAATTTAATTGGTGAAACCTAGCAAAAAAGTTTCACAGAAGTAGACAAGTTTGTAAGTGAAATGAAGAAATTATTTCGCAATTCGAGAAAACGTTGCAAACTCTACGTACAACATTTAAAGGAATGTGGAGTGACACAACCTAAAGCCCCTCCAAGTCCAGTGGTAACTCGTTGGAACAGTTGGTTTCATGCAGTGGAACAGCATGCTCAATATTTTCATCTCTCCTTGAAAAGATAGAAGACTCTGGAAGTGAAAATATCTCTGAACTAACAGAAATGCTGAACTCTGGCACTGAAACTCGCGAACTGGCATTAAAGCTTAACTTTATTGGTGTGCTTTCACAAAACATAGTGCGTATCATCACCGTGCTTGAAAAGCAAGATGCAGATGCTCACCGTATACTGCCAATGGTTAAGGACTTTGAAACCTGGCTCACGGGCAAAAGGGCCAACAATTACGAAGAACTTACTTTGAAACAAGGGTTTGGGAAAAAGCCTAGTAAGCGCATTGCAGGTGATTTCAATGCTGCATTAGAAAATTGTGAAAAGAAATTAGTACGATATCTGCATGACGGCCGTCAACCAGGCATGAAAATCTTCCAGTTGGCTAGACTACTAGATCCACAGCAACTGCCTAGCCTTACCTCTTCCTGGGATGAAGTGAAGGAACTACCGTTGATGAGCAAAGTGCCCAAGGAGGAATGGGACAAATACTGTGCAACAGCCGAAGAATTAGTAGTCACAGAAAATGAAAACTTTGATCTTGCTTCATTTTGGCGCTCCATGGCATTAAGAGCTCCTACTTTGGGACCAACTGCATTCAAAGTTTTGTGTTTGCCCAGCACCTCTGTTGATGTTGAGCAATCCTTTTCTGCATATAATACAATTTTAACAGATCGTCATCACAACCTATGTGTTGATTCATTAAATATGCTACTAAGTTTATACTTCAACAAGTGTCAAACCATTGAATGAACAATTGAACATTGTATACTAAATCTAGCAAGTTTGTGTGTTTGGTGAAAACCCCAAAATAAAAATAAGTTTGGTTGCTGTAATCCAGCTGCAGCAAATAAGAAAATGAAACCAATTTGTTGCCAGCTCTGTTAGGTGAAAAAAAAACTGCGCCTAGGCCTACGTGTCAAGTTTTATGATCTGCAAATGAAGCTAGGCCTATAGCAACCAAACTTTTTTGTAGGACCAGTTTAAATATGTACCCTAGTATATTTTAATCTTGACTGCGTGAACTTTATATTTATTCTTTGTAGGCCTACCTTATTTTAACTTAGGTTAGACAGTTTAGTCTAGTAATTTGTTTGTTAGCCTAGTAGACCGAGGTGTGTGCTTTTTTTGTGCCAATAAATTTCATTTCATATTATTTATGCCCAAAATTTACTTCTTTTTGTAGAACCTATACAATGTGAGTATTTATTAGCCTAGGCCGTTTAAAAAAATAAATTTGTATCTCCGGCAAAAAAAAAAGTTGGGGGGGGGGGGGGGGATTTAGAATTTCAATGTAGTTTTACCACTGCAAATGTTTGTAGCCAAATTCCACTTTACACAAAGAAATAAAAAAAAAGTATGTGCAATCGGTTTTAGATTAAGGCAATGCCTGAGAAACAACTTTTTTTTTAATGGCCTTACTGCACTTATTTCTTTCTTTTCTGATTTTTTGGCAGGAGGGGAGATTGAAGAATTTTTATGTAGTTTTTTTCCACTGCAAGTGTTTAGTAGCCTAATTCCATAATGCGTAACTCCACTTTACACGACGTATGAGGAAATGAAAAAAGGCAAAGCAAAAAGTTTTAGTTGGTGAGGCGATGCCTGAGAGACAACTTTGTTTTTTTTTATTTTAAATTTCGTGGAATTGAACGATCTCATCGTGGATTTTTGCATTTTGCATCGCGGATCGCGTCGCGGAAAATAAAAATTTTTATCGCGTAAAAATTCCTTCCTTGATGGATGTGTATTGTTGTTTTTTTGCCTTACATTGCTAGATGTGAAGTCTGTATTTAGAATACACATATCGGCAATTTCTAGTTTGTAATCTAGAATCTCCGTAAGGCAGGGCCTGGAACCCTAGGGCCACGCCTTTGGGTTTCCGACGGCAGGATTCACAAAGCAAGGAACGAGTCGAAACGTTTGAATGACGTGTTAGGCCGTGGAACACGGGAAAGAAGTCTGTGGCATCGTCGTACTGCCAGACTGAGTAAGTTGACAGGTTCTGGCAGTCCGAGGATGCTGCAGCCGCCGACCAGGCTGCAAGAAGAGGACAGGAATCACAGGGAATGTTCAGTAATGACCGGATCGGAAGGAACGGATGGTGTGAAGCTAAGTGCCGCCGTAACGGATGGATCTTTGTAAGGGGACGGCAACGGTGAAGACTCCTTCTGGTATGCAGTCTCAACCGAATCGGGCTTGAAACGTGGGGTAGGAGATGGATGTTGCTTCGGAGATTTCAACCGTAGTGATGCAGGAGCACAATGGGGACAGAAGGTAGGAGATTGCGCACAATAGTAAGCTCGCCATGGAGGGCACGTCGGTAGAGGTCACAACCAAGGCAATTTATGGCGAAGTAGGGCATGATTCATGCGTAGAACACTCCGAAGAATCCAAGAGTGACACATTATCAGCTTGTAGTCGGAGATTGTCATCTTGAACAGAAGACAGGGAGGCTACTTCGGCTTAAAGAGCGGTAGAGGCGACACGTTCGGCACACAAGGCTTCAAGTTCCTGGGCGAAGCCTTCTGCTACTGATAAAACAAATTTTATGTTTGCGTCTACGTGTTCCAGATCGCGTACGGACAGGTTCAGACCACGTGTGAGAGCAGTTCTCAAAACTGAAGCGGAAGGAAAGGGCGCAGGTTCAGAAGCTGGTGGCGTGTCTACTGGCGAAACCTTGTCGTGTAAGCCCGAGAGCGGAGAATCCGGAGTTGTTGGGGGCGGAACGACAATCCGCAGAACGGGGACAGACAGAGTCTGCCTCATATAAAAGGAACGTGGAACAGAAGCACTCGTAGACTGAGGCGGAGCCATTGGAAATCTCACATTCTTGATGAGAACTCGTGAGGTCTTTCGGTGACTTTCCAGGACGTGTGGGACGAAAGTCCGATGGGCCCGCCGTATTAGGAACGAGGTCGGACTGCCGTGGAACGGAAGCTGGTTGTTTACTGCTGGAATGGGCTGCGTGGATGTTACGGCTGCGATGAAACTGGGAGCATGGTACCCGTCGTGGAAGGTGAAGAAGTGGAAAAGATTGAAGGAACGTTTGACGAGGATTTGCCAGCGGTCCGTCGCCGTTTGTAGCGTTCTGCTCACAATTTAGTCTCGCTGACGCTGACGAATTTTCCTCCATTTGGCAAGAGGAATGTTGACACAAATACTGCATTGTAAGGTGGAATCGTTGCATTGTCTG
The DNA here is from genome assembly GCA_023313725.1 of Lithobius niger. NCBI lineage: Eukaryota > Metazoa > Arthropoda > Chilopoda > Lithobiomorpha > Lithobiidae > Lithobius > Lithobius niger. Next base: position 10,204 of record JAHWFP010008543.1, on the reverse strand, counting down.
TGGTTCTGGCAACTAGGGTGGGGGTCAAAATATTCGATAGCCCCTGTGAAGCCGATACATCCACACGCTGTGGAAGCGGAAACATTGGGCGTGAGTTGTGCAGGAACTCGGTCTTCTGGGGAAGAGGAACTGGACGACATCATATAGGTTTCCCGGGGATGACGAATACGGAAGGAAGACCCGTGGCGGAGAACAAGAGGCCGAACGTTTGGTGCCAAAGCAAAGGGTGGGACTGGAAACGTGGTAGTGGTGGCGCGCAAAGCGGGAGGGAGCGATAGTTCCAGTAACGTGTAGCGCCCTGCGGAAACGCGGGCAGCGGTTGAGATACTTGTGACGCGTGTTCACGTGACAGTCTGCCGTCGTTAACTATGGACGCGACGGCTGGGGGATGGTTGGAAAAAGATTGAACGCACCGGGTAAGGGGAATGTGGCAGCCTGCCGTACAGGGCGTACGCGGCAAAAGCAGCCCCAGGGCTGTGAAGGTATATTAGAGGTAGTTGGTGCACAATCCGAAGGCTGGAGAGACTAGTCGTAAGCAAGAACGGTGGAGAGAAATGTTAAAAGAGCCCGTGAACCATAGAGAGAGATGCTCTCGGAACGTGATGGTGGGCAACCCTCTGTTATGTGAGGGGAGATCAGAGAACATAGTACCGCCCGACCCGGACGGTGTGTCGAAGGCGAGACAGGTGGAGAAACAAAACGAGTACATGAAATGAAGTCCGGCCGAGACGAAGGACCTTGCAAAGGAGAAGCCGGCGGGTCTTGAGCGAAAAGTGGAGCGACACCAGGGAACGCAGGTAAGCGGCGCTTGAAAAGAAGAACCGGTGAACGTGGTTCCAGGGAGAGGAAGTCCGGAGACCGGCGTTGAATAACCGCCAGGGAACGAGGAACGTCTGGAACGTTGGATTCCTCGCAGTCACTTGTGGTTGAGGTCCGCAGGGTCCAAAGAAGGTGAAGAGGATAAGTCTTCTTGTCCTACTGGCTGAAGGGGAAGTGGGTCCCCCGGAAAGCAACAGCAAACGGGATTGGCGGATGGAACGCAAAAGTGACGGCGGAATGTAGGAAAGGGTACCGGGAGGTGTACCTCGGAAGGAGGGTGAAGACTTGGAGAGTGACGAGGAGACGCCCCCCCAGCGGACTGCCAGTCACGGGGGACAGCAGAAGCGGCCTATAGGAACGGCCACGGGAAGTGCAACGGTGAGAGAAGCCGCGGGGGCCACAGTCTGGAAAGTATTACAACAGCTGTGGAAAAACCGCAGAAGGCGGAGGATGAGGTGGGTGGAGGGCCAATGTTTCAGAAACAATGGACCTACCCATTCTTCTGGCCGGAACAGCCTGTGAAAAATAAAGCTTATTACGGCATAAAGGCGACCGAACGTAAGTTGAAGGAAGGAGACAAAGAGTTAATTCTGAAACCTTCACGTACCAATAAGTTAGATATTTTTTGGATGGCCCTTGTGAAGTTTTGAAACCTATTTCAGACACGAACTACTTAGTAAAAAAATCTTACGGTAGTTTAAAGGACACAATTTACCACGTAAATTTGTTAACGCCCTGTCTTTACAGAGAAGGAGAATATAGTTTGAAAGCGTATTACTACACGATTAAAGAGGCTGGTGGTTGCATAGCTCTTTCTTCCAGAATACTCTGGGAAGGGACACTAGGTAGCATTTTAAAATGCGGTCCCATATGCGTAATGAATAACGCCTTCATGAACTTAATTCTATGCGCCACAACACCCACCATTGAGCACAGCTCTCCGACGAATAACTTCAACGAAAACAAAAATTTTTGAATTTTGTTTTCGTCACCATCAAGACAGAACTTTTCTCTTCTATAATTCCGCAACAGAATTTGAAGACCTGTTTCCAAAATTAAACCCTGAAATCGTTTCGCTTCACCAGCGCTAAGCGGAAGTTGACATCGCAACTCCAACTTCGTTTTTACATATGTAGAAAACTCTTCGATGTTTGAAATATTTACCAGACACGATTTTGTTATAAATAATTCTTGCTAAAATCTCCAGTAAAAATTCCGACTGTGACCACCATTTCCAATGACAAACATCTAGCTTTCCTTCTATTAATTTTGCCTTATAGATCTGAACGATCCTTCTATTAAAACCATTATTTAATTTGTGCAACCAACTCATTCTCCCCCCCCCCTTCCTTCAGTATTTGCGATGCATAACATCGTAGTTTGCCGTTGCGTTTCCATCAACTCGTCAAACCCTTCCTGGACCCCCTTACCCTCAACGGCTCCAATGGTCCTTTTTTCAGCCACTCGAGAGAGCCGTGGCTCTGACCAATCCTGTTGAAGCTCTGTCCATAGCCAAATGAGAACGGCTCCCAAAGCTCCCCATAGGAATAGCATTCGATGGGTCTGAGACCCTAACTAGCACAGATTTCCCTCCTCCAGGGCAACCTGCCTCTCTGCCCGCCAAAACGCGCAGCTCTCGGCTCGGTCCTCCCTCTTCCAGCCCATATATAACAGCCCCCTGCTCTCAGTCCTTAGCACAGTTCACAGATCTCAAGCTAGAGGTGGTCACGCCAGTCGGGAGTGGAGATGTCACGGTCCTAATGTTGCATGCCGGGCAATTGGTAGTGGTTCGTATTTTGTCACTAGTTTAACTTAAAAAATTTTATTCTTGAACAAACCATTCAAAATTATAGTTCTTAAACTAGTTCGTCTTATGAAAAAACTCATCATGTTACTTTGGATGTTCGCATAAAGAAACACTTCTTCAATGATGCTCAAATCCAAAAGTTTACAAAATACTTCTCAGTGTTATGAAATGCTAAAAGCGAATTTTCGACAGGCAGAATTGACCGAAACTAGGTGTGCTGTTCCAGTCCTCCTGTCATCAGGCTCTCCTCGTTGCTGAAACGAGAAATAAAGTGGAGACAAACAGCATCGCATCGCACTGCATGAGTACAGGGCACAAAATAGCATGGAAAGACACTACAACACTCTTGGTTTCAAACTCTAGGAATGATAGGCACCTGAGAGGACTTGAATCACTGGCAATTCAGCACGAAGTGGGAGAAAGGAGGGCCCCTTATTAATTTGCAGGGCCTCTCAAACCCAGGCATTAAATTTCTTATCAGTCAGGAATTGGGTGATCAACTCACTCAAAGATGGCATGAAGCACAGGAAAATCAAAAATGGCACAAATCACAAGAAAAGCACAAAAAACGAGCGATAAAGAGAACCACCCTCCAGGTACAGCAGGCTACGATGACTGCCGGATTTGAATAGTGAACGCGAGGGGACTCAGTTTTGATGTGGTTGCGGCGGTTATGTAAATAGAACTCGCACGAGAAGAGTCTGATGATGACGGGAGGACTGAAACAGCACACCTAGTTTCGGTCAAATCTGCCTGTCGAAAATTCGCTTTTCATAATACTAAGAAGTATTTTGTAAACTTTTGGATTTGAGCGTCATTGAAGAAGTGTTTTAGTTCTTCTTAGTTTTCCTCTTAAACTAACTAACTTCTAGCTTGAATAAAATTATGGTTGGCAAAGCCATCGGCATTTCTGGCCCCCTGCCTTCCATAACGTAAGGGTAGTTCCCTTCCTAAAAACCAACTCTTGCTTGTTTATTTTAAATTTAACCTAAACCAAAGATCACAAGATCACTTAGTTTTGTGGATGCAGAGACTTCAGGGGTGGATACCAGATTGCGATGTAATCTTTGTTATGGGACGTTTGATCTAGCGTGGATACCTAGAAACATAACTGTAAGGACTAATTTGTACGATGTCATGCCTTCGGCAGATCAGGATGCAGCTTTCATAGCCACTTTTGCTCCTGTTGCAGGCTACACCTGGCCATATCCGGGCCCTGTACGTTGTTCGCGCCTCGAATTCATCGGTGCAAAAAGTCATTTTGACCCACATCCCTGTTGTCAGTTTCATAGAACATTGACTGGTTCACCAAGAAATGTAGTGTTTGTGTTCATCTTTCTGAAACGCAGTGGCGGGAAATTTTACGTCGTCACGCCAAGTCGCGAAAATGAGAAGTCCAGCGAGCAACTCAACATGCCAATCAATCTGACGTTCCCAGTCCCCCACAGGGCTCTTCTTCAACAGTTACCAAGAAGCCTCGCCGCGTGAAAATTTCTTCGTTGGCTCCTACGACCGCTCGGGCACCGCCGGTCGCCCCTCCTCCGTCCACGTCGCGGCGGAAATATAAATCGACTCTTGGCGTGCACACCAAGAACAAGGGCTCTTGCCTTTTTTGTTCCCGATAAGATTGTTCTTCTTCGGCCGCTTCACCTGTTCAGGTTCGGTCCACTGTTCCGACATCTGCAACGGTCGCTTCTGCAATCGCTCCTTCGAACCCTTGAACTCTCTTGCGGGAGCATCGGCTTTCTCCAGAAAATGGTCTCCAGCTGGTCTCCATTCAAGATCTCGTTGCATGGGTGTCGCGTGGTTCACAGGGTCTTTGTACTCTGGAGCAGCCAGCTCGTAGCACGGGTAACCATCAACTTTGGCCCTACCCCCCATGTTGACGGGGTCTGCTACAGGGCTGTAGGAAGCAGATTACAAGTGGTGCGGCCTAACTCAGCTAGGGGGTCTGGGGGAGCAATGTGAAGTTCCCACACCATGGTCTCTGGCAGAACCACGGAAGTTGAAGTAACTTCTGATACTGTAGTGTCTTATCTGACTCTGTAGGCCATGTTTTGAATAAATGTTTAAGTTTCCTTTTTTAGTTAAATGTGGACCACAGCAGGGGCGGATCTAGGAATTTATGGTGGGGGGGGGGGGGGGGTGGCGGGGGTAGATAATTTTTGAGGCCTTTTTTTTTTGCTTTCTATAATTCGCTCCACCGACTGGGGTGCATTTCTTGACCGATAGTGACTTTTTAGTTGGTGCCTTCCCCACTCCAATTTCGGCCGTGATGCTACTTTGTGCTATTAGTGTAAGATTTTGATCGGAAGAGGGCAGTTTTTTGAGTTAATATAAGCTGTTTGTGTATCCAAATTACGTGAGGTCGGCGGGAACAAAGAAGAACGATTATTGTAAGAAGATAGTCATTAATCTTTGGGTGGGGAAGTCCTGTGTTTGAGTCCCAGTCAGGGTAGTTGGCTTTTATGTCTTTCTCAGATTAGTGTATCTTGTATCCTAGCAAAAACAGTCTTTAATGCAGCCTATTTGCTTCGTTTTCCCTTTACCTTGTGATTTATTTTCTGTTTACGTCAGTTCATTTTAGAATCCTACCCTTATGTACGAAACATGCAATAGGTAATTCCTCCCCCCCCCCCCACTTGTGGATGTAGCCGATGTTTCCTATTCCGTTAGTAGTGACTTACGAAACTTACTTTTTTTGTAATCGGTTGGCTGCTGTGTTGGGCTTTCTCCAAAGTTTGGTGTTGACCACTTGCTACCCCCTTCTCTTGGTCAAGCTCATTGTCCTTCGTAGGGTGCGAGGAAAACAGAAGTTGCGCTCTGTTTATGCATGGACTTGTATACTATCACACTACGTGATAGTATATAAGCTGCATGGTTTCTGCTAGCGGGACAGATGCTGCTCTCCAAAGCTCGGCAGGAATGCCCGCGCGTGTTACAGAGCCGCTTCAAAGGTTTGACGACAGCAGACGCGTTCTGTGTGTGTTTGACTATAATGGTACTTTAAAACTTGTGTGCCGAAAAGTTGTACGGCAACTGCTGCACCAGCCGTACCACTTCCTACGGCCATGGTCTGCTACATAAGGAAAATCAGGTAAGGCCGCGCAAAGTTAATTGTTCGGTTTACAGGCGTGTGCGGGTGCCTTAAATTATCGCGGGTTCAATTTTTTTATTTTCTACTTGGTCCACACGCTAAATATCATATTTTCGCCAAATTTTGACTGTTTTTGACATTCTAGTATACCATTTTAACCGGCTCGAAACTAGCTTTTCAATGGTGCATATTTCAAACCTTTAGCTCAAACCACTGACAAGTTATTTGGCAAAAACTAAAATATTTTTAATACTAAATGACATAAATAACATATTAGCAGAATATTTTACTTTTTTATGGTGACTGCATACTCTTTCAACTTTGAGCTAGGTAAATGTTAAAGAAATGTGAGCAGTTAAATAAAATAAAATGCCTGGTTGCTTGGTGCTTCAATTTGCAACCTCGCCTGTAAATCAAACAATTTTTTTTGCCTGGCCTGATGGATGTTTTTGATAGCAGTAAAAACAGAAATACCAGGGTAGGGCCTGGTTGATTTCTATTTTTATTTGCTAACCGAAAACATACGTTACTCTCACCCGCCCGGCTTCCCTTTTCGGTCGCCAAGGTTGACCCTGAGTGGAAGAAAGATGTAGCCAGCTCGACTCGGACGCATTATATAGAGGCCTGCGCACAGACGGGAGCTACGGGCGCGGCAGAGAAACCAACTTTTATTACTAGGAATTGAGACTTCAAAGGAAGGATACTGCTCCATAAGGTAAATCAGGTAATGTATATTTTCGGTTTGGCAGTAAAAACAAAAATCAACCAGGCCGTACCCTGGTATTTCTATATTATTGTTTTTGTTTTATTATATCCTAACATGCGTTAATGGTTATCCTCCATTTGACCTTGTGTTTAGACCTCTCGAGGTGTCTTTTTAGACCCATTTAAAATTTTAATTACTGTACATGTTTTTATTAGATCCTGACATGCATCACTGGTCATCTTCCATTTGACCCAGTATGTACCGTTTGACTTTCTTATTATTATTAGTAAGTTCAAAACTTAACACACAAACTAATCAAATTAGATGAATATAAAACACTTTAAATACTAAATAATATCATAGTATAATTGTTTAAATTTCAAATAACAAATAAAATCATAAAAATTCAAAGCAACGAGGCGAAATGTTGTTTAGCGTAATTAATGACTATTAAGGTGAATAAGATGTATCATTGTGCTCACACAAACTGGAACTCCAGCTTCGCGCAACGTACAATGTAAATTGTGGTTGAAATAAAGTAGTATCAGTATTATTAATATTATCATTCCCAGCAAAAGCCATTAATGAAGCCATTAACTAGCCAAGGGCATGGAAGAACTCCTACGCAAGAAAGAGCTACTAGTCAAAGTCGTCACTTATGTTCCGGGATGTGGGGAGAAGATAAAAAGAGCACTCGGAATAATGGGGACCCAGTGCTACTTTCGGAACCCATGGGACATCAGAAAGATGCAGGGAAGAAAGTTCCTAGAGGGGAAGCGAGAAGAACCAGATCACACACTTGTTCAGAATATACAGCAAGATAAGTCCCAGATTCCACTGGAGGCCCACATGGAGAATACCGGTACTAGATGAGAGCGAAGACGAGAGGAGTAGAGGAGGCAAAGAGGGCACTGAGGCCACTGGAACCACTAGTTGCAGATCTAATTAGGACAGCGGAAGCAACGGTAGAATGGACAAGGAAGCCAAGAGTGCAGCAAAAATGGTTGAAAATATGACGTCCACTGCCGGAACGGTCTATTACATCCCCCACAGGGATTGCCAGCAAGTAAAAGAACACGCACAAGCCACCACAGATGGAGACCGTCAAGAGTGCCCTAGCCTTCACTGCAACAAGACAAAACATCAATCTGACTGGACTGACACCGAAATCATGCTCGAGTCCAATTTCTTTAGGGGAGCACGCCTCCGAGCGTTAGAGGCCATCGCAATTCAACATTGCCAAGAAAGAAGTGTGTCCCTCATGAATGGGCAAAAATCCGCATACCAGCACATTGGACGAATCATATCGACATAACTGAGCAGCCAACTTTCCTACAGCTGGCAAAAATTCCTCCCAGCTACGACGAGGCAGTACCTCACTTGCCGGCAGCAATGACCAATAGAATTTCTCATACAGTAAGCTTGGGAGCGATCTTGAGACTAAGGCCGACTGACAAGTTGTGGCTGATTCAAATGTTGTGGAAGTGTAAGGGGGAGGGGGATTGAGGCTTAATGGCGCGTCGACAACTTGGTGCAGTGATGACAGGAGGTAGACTTTTGTGCAAGTCTTCTGACTTGGCTTGAAGAAAATTATTGGTAGCAATAATTGAAAAATCGCAGGAAAAGTAACAAGATTGAACAACTTAAAGCTTGGACTGAGTTTGGCGAAGTGTATTCCACTGCAAGTATTTTTTCGAAGCCAAAGTAAAATGACCGAAATAAGTTCTTTTCAATAATCAAGGACGTCCAAATTATGGAAGATTTTTCATATATTTCTACTGTTACTGCCATCCTACTGTGTTTCTAAATTTTCTCTACCGGCCTGGTTGTGAAAGATTTCCGTATATGCTTACTTTCACTACCGTCCTACTGCGGTCCTAAATTTCGCTGCCGTTCCAGTTACCAGGTTGCGGAAGATTTTCCATGTACGCTTACTTTCACTACCGACCCACTGTTGTCTTAAATTTTCCGGTCCTGGTTCCGGAAGATTTTCCATTTATACTTACTTTTAGTGTTGGGCGGTACCAGAAATTTGTTAGCCGGTACCGGTACCAAGTTTAGTACCCCGGTACTCGGTTTTCTCCTGTACGTATGACTGAGGCGGTATCTGATATTATAGTACAGTGGCGCAAACATCCGTTTTTAAAAAATAATAAAAAAAAATGTTATTGAAAAAATTACTTATGTTGATATGGTTTTCATAGAAAAAAAATCATTAGTTTTTCTCCCCAATCTAAGCTCATCAGCATACTTCACGACATTTTTGATAAAAGAAAATTTCTAAAATTTGTAGTTAACATGCTATCCAAGTAGAAATGCAAATATTTATAAACAAACATTATGCAAATTTAGCTCTACTTTTGTGCATTGTTTAGATTTCCAATTTGACCATTGTTGATCTTTTAACTGATCTTGTACAGCTTTGAGCCCTACAACACAAGACTAAATGAACTATTGTTATAATATTAGCTCTTTGTCATTCTGAAACAATTCACAGTATTTGGTATTGTTGCATTTTTGGTACCGCGGTCCACCGTGAGAACCGGTTTACCGCCCAACACTACTTACTTTCATTTCCGTCTCACTGTGATCCCAAATTTTCACTACCATCCAAGTTCCCAGATTACGGAAGATTTTCCACATACGCTTACTTTCACTACCATCCCACTGTGGTACTAAATCTTCTTTACCATCCAGGTTACGGAAGATTTTCCATATACGCCGCTTACTTTCACTGCTGTCCCTCTTTTGTCGTAAATTTTCACTACCGTTCAGGTTACCAGGTTACGGAAAATTTTTCATATATGCTTACTTTCACTACCGTCCCACTGTGGTCCTAAATTTTCATTACCGTCCTAAGTATGTTAGTGAAACAAGACCAGTAATTAAAGAATGGTAGTAAAAATGGGATTTTCATTGTCACTTCCGATACCAACTATCACTGTTACCGATTTCTTCCATATTCATAAATTATTTGCTTGATGAAGCCCATTTACGCTTGTTAATGCTGAAAATAAAATTTGTTAAAAAAATTTGGAATGTCAAGCTTTATAAGCCACGCTTATTGTGATAAAATGTTTTTTTGAATTTTTTTGGGTTTTTGCTAAATAACATGAGAACCATTGCAGCTATTGGTTTGAAATAAGTACCACTGGAAAGCTCTCAAAAAAGTGGTTGGAATGGTATATTAGAACATTAAGAACGGTCTTTCTTTGGCGAATGTAATGCAAAAACTGAAATGTTACCAACCCGCTAGCCAAACCGATCTGATAACCAATACCGTTATTGGCCGAGCCTTAGTTTATTGAATTGTGGCTTGTTTTATAAATAAGGAAAATATGAATTACCAGTTACTTAGTCTAAAATGCTTATTTTGTTTTTACTAGTCGAGTCGATATTTACTCAAGACCAGGAGGGTGATCTGCAAATCATCATTGATACTGCATACAAGGAAACAAGTCGTCGATTGATAGACATAATGCAGACAAAGTACAAGTTTATGGACCATTTGAAAGTAATGTGTTTTTTTTATTTATTTATTTTGTCTAGTGCAGCTTACAGAGGCACCGCATTAGAACAAAGTTCAGTCGAAAATGAACTGCACTGTAATAACAAAATTATAAGTCCTCATGCATTAATAAAGCTTGCTTATGATAAGTGATCCCAGTGACTACTTTAGGAGTTCCTTTTAATCTCCGGATTCTATTTTTACTCACTATGAATGCAAACAAATTGAAGAAAATCCCAACTTTGATTGAATATTTAAAAATGCGTG
>JAHWFP010008542.1:31224-44277 GCA_023313725.1 Lithobius niger | reverse complement strand
AAGATAGAAGCTGCGTTCCTCGCAACGTGCTATCTCGGTTGGCCTTGGGCGTAGTAGACGAAATTGCATGAATGCAAAAATTGTGTCGTCACAAACCGGTTTTATTCTCGTATTTTAAATCAGACTTTATCATTTTTTAGGCTAGTATCTTATAATTTGTCTTCGGTGATCTATTAACATAAATAGTTTTAATTTTTTCCGCATTCGTCATTAGATTTCTGAGCTCGTGGCAATTATTGGCAAACGAAAAAAATGAGTGTATGCACACACACCACACAGGTGAAACGTCATGGTTATTGTAAGCGCGCAAAGGCTCATATAATCGCAGGATGCTATTAAATTAGTTGCCAATATTCAACAGAAAATCTGCTAGACGACACATTTTAAAACGGATTTTTAGCAAGGGACTGACTAACGATAAGTAAATAGAAATTTGGGGCCTACTTGATGAGAGGGACCGAGAAAAATTGCTCTGAGAAGAATGTACCTTTAAAGTGGCACTACCACCGATAGAAAATCTTCAGAATCTGGCAACATCTTGCGCTATCTAGTACTATCTAGCACTTGACTGCGTCAAGCGGAGGAATGCACAACGCCATTTCTTTTTTAATGAAACAAACAAGCCATGAGCCTTCTTAATTACTGAGTGAAAATTTGGATACATCCTCGTGCACCTGGACCCGAAAACAAGATGAAAAGCTTAACAATATCATTACGTGTGATTTTCAATCGGTGCCACTTTAATTGTATACATTAAAGTGGCACTATCACTGATTGAAAGTAGGCAGAATCTGGCAAAGTCTAGCGTATCTATAGTACTAGCACTTACTTGCATCAAGCGAAGGAATGCACAATCAGTACCTTCCTGAAGCACCGAGCAGAACGAACCTAACGCACCACTGTTGGTGACAGTTCAGCTCATTCCCCACTATAGCCGTGTTGATATGGTTTGCTTACGTCAATATGGCTTGCAGTTTTCGTACCTCGTGCATGCTCAAAAGTTCCACCACCGGCAAACACCCGCAACCACTTCCCCGAGATGGTTTGCAATTTTGCATTGCTCGCGCCTGGTTACATTCATTAGCGTAGCCTGGTCCAGTCAATTAGCCACGTCTGGTCACGTTAAGGTATGACGTAACGAGTGCTCTGTTGAGCTTGTTGATTTTGCTGCGCTGTGATTACGGTTTCGGAAGGTACTAAACGGCTGACGCAACGTTACTGCGCACGTGCGACGTCAAGTTTAGAGTTAAACTGTATCTAACAGTGGTGCGTTGTTCTGTTCGCTCTGTTCGTACGTGGTTTAGGAAGGTACTGAATGTCATTTCTTTTTACGAAACAAACAAGCCACAAGCCTTCTTAAAGCAACACCCGGCCTGCCTTATAACTGCCACATGCAGCCATGTGTCCGCGCGCTGCCGTCGCGAGATTCGGCGTAGTAATACTACAACGTCACTTCCGCCCTCGTCTTCTCGTGATCACACGAACGACGTCTGGCCTAGCACGTGTGGTCACGTGACGGCATTGACACAAAAAACTATGTCGTCACAACCGGAAACAATGAAACGTCATGATTATTGTTGGCACGCAAAGGATCATATAAGTGCGGGACACAGTAAATAAAGTTACCAATATTCAACAGAAAATCTCCTAGACGCCACTTTTTACAACGGATGTTTAGCTAGGGATTGACTAACGGTAAGTAAATAAATCTTTGGAGCCGTACTTGATGTGGAAGATCGAGAAAAATGGCACTGAAAAGAATGTTCTTTTAATTATTGAGTGAAAATTTGGTGCATCCTCGTGCACCTGGGAGCAAGCTGTACAGGTTAACAATATCAGTGCCGCTAGATGGCACCAGGGTATTTGCAAACGGTTTTCAATCGGTGATAATTCCACTGTAAGTGGTAACGTTAAAAATTATTTAAAAACCCATTTTAAAGCTACTAAAAATTTGTCACACAAATCCATGTAAAATTATCAGCTGTTTAGTCAGCTGCCACTATTTGGCAGTAGATGGCACGACTCACCAATCACAAAGTCACCGATGCGATTTGCTTGGCCGAATGCCGAACAGACCTCGAAGAAATGGGCCACTCGTGGCGGCTATGTCGTTATAGGTCGGGCCAGGGTAGATTAAGTAGGTAGTGACGCTTTCTGAAAACAGGGGCTAAAAAAAGACCTGCTTCCACCAACGGCACCAGAAGGAGACGAAACTTGAAATAAAAAATGGCAGCGTCGTTGCCATGGTAACCATTGTAATAGCGACAATACCTGCGGAAATAGACGAAAATCTCGTGCGTGAGCAACATCCAAAGTTGAAGAACTTATTCTGTGTTCGATTCAAACTGTATATAGATCGTTACAATAAACATAAACTACGGATGCAGCTTCAGCCTGAACGGGCGATAAGCACGCTCGTCGGGCGTTCTCGGAACACAAAACATGTGTTAAAGTTAGCTCCACTCGTAACGATAACCCGTTTAAAAATTGAATGTTGGATTTAAAAAATTAAAACGATCAGCCAGTTCTGATCTTTCTTAAAATGATTTTAATGTCCTAATCTGAATTATGGGATATTTTAAACGATTAATTTTGTTTTCTTACCGTTATCAATTTGTTTTAGTGACGCTAAATAGTTTTGAACCCCATGATGCTTTGCGCTTTCGTTACTTGGCGACAGCGCCCTCTGGCGGTAAATCTCTGAAAGCAGGTACTTCTTTCGGACCAAATGTTTACCGTTGTGAGAGAAAGAGTGGCACTACCTATTTAATCTACCCTGCGTCAGGCTGTCTGCGAGGGTTTCAAAGGCTACCAGCTGATAGCGGCACTTTGCAAATTTGCCTCGCCGCTAGCAGACAGTTTTGTTTACACTGACAGTTCGGATCCCAAGAAAATGAAGCTTTTCAATTTTTCTTATTTTTCCAAATTATGTGCCTCGCTCGCGCTGCCGCGCTCGGACGGCTAAACATATAACATCAGCAAGCCGCAACCAAAAACTTGTCCGGCCAACCAAAATCTGGCCAGCCAAAAACGTGAAATGGCTAACGCCTGAGATCTGTACAGACGCAGGAATGTACGTGTCAAATAAAAATAACTCCTACCGCCCCGCTATTTGTGTTGCCTTCTAGTGAGCATTGTAAAGCATTGCATATACGGCCTTTACTTTAGGTGGCTTTGGCAGAGCTCACCTTATACTACAAATAATGGCATATCGAAATTTCGTTCCTGGTCGACAAGAAATTTGTTGAACTGTGATTGCTTCCCTGTGTAACGCCTTGTATTTTGCGAATTACTTATATACCGATATCGCTTACGTATCGCTCGTAAACATGTCCACAGAATCGGTCGATGAAGCTTCATATTTTAATTAAGCCACCTCTCACGTTGAAGATAGGGAAACTTTTTTTTGTTTTCCCATTACACGTCCATTGCGGAAATAAGTTCGAAAGATAGCATTGACAGCACTGCCAGTAGTGGCGTCGTCTAACAGTAAATTCCTAAAACACCGAACAGAACGAACCAAACGCACCACTGTTGGTTTCAGCTCATTCCCTACTAATGCCGTGTTGATGTGGCTTGCTTACGTCAACCATCGTCAGCGATTAGTCTGTTTCCGGCAAAACGGTTACCTCGCGCATGCTCAAAAGCTCCACCACTGGCAATCGGTTGTAGGAAAAAAAGTCACAGGAAAAAAAGTCACAGAAATAAATTCACAGAAATTAAGTCACAGGAAAAAAAGTCACAAACTAACCGTCACCGTTTTAACTGATGTGTTTTGTGCCGAGACACGCCGTGTTAGGACAGTCCATTCGAACACCATCCTTCATTACGTATTCACAAACTAGAATTTTTTGATTCTGGGTAGCTACTATTTATATGAAATTTATATTAAACATTATTATTTACAAATTATATTAAATGTTCGTTAATTCTACGTTAAAGTTAATAACAGACTTGTTTTGAATACCAGTTGATACTGCTATTCTGGCTTGTGAAATGAGGGATGTTGTTCAAATGAACTGTTGTAAAATGGTGTGTTTCGGCGCTGAGACACATCACTGCCTTGAAGAATACTCATGTCCCCCTATTTTTTCCCCTGTTCCGTGGAATGTGCACGACGCCCCTATCAACAACAATCCCAGAACTCAAAATATTTGTGAAGCATGAGTGGCCCCTCATTGAATGGTTTCAACATGACGAAGCGACAATAAACAATATCATCTTGGAAGAAACTGTTGACCGACAAACTTAAAAAAAGACAGTAAACCGTCGGTATATCAGACTTCAAGAACTGGTATATTCGGCTGAATCATAAAAAATTGCGGGTCTCCCCCCCCCCAGCCCCGTCAGGTAAATATTTTCACAATCATCACTTTGTGAATTTTCCCTAGGGAAATTTTTGACTTTTCTTCTGTGACTTTTTTTCCTGTGACTTTATTTCCGCGCACCCTGGCAATCACCCGCAACCAACTCCCCAAGATGGTTTGCAATTTGGCATTGCTCGCGCCTGGACACATCCATTAGCTTAGCCTGGTCCAATCAATTAGCCACGCCTGGTCACGTTAAAGTATGCCGTAACGAGTGCTCTGTTGATCTTGTTGATTTTGCTGAGCTGCGATTGCAGTTTCAAAAGGTACTAAACGGCTGACGCAACGTTACTGCGCACGCGCGACGGCACGTTTGGAGCCAAACTGTCTCTAACAGTGGTGCGTTCTGTTCGCTCTGTTTGGTGGTTAGGAAGGTACTGCATATGAATGTCGAAGGGCTGTTGCAGATGGACCACAAAACGCGCCACAATCGCAGACGCAATCTATGGAGTTTGTGGCGCGTTTATGGCATACAAATCGCAATCGGTGGCAGGTCAGGTAAAAACCATGGGAATGTACTGGGGCTTTTCCACACAGTGGCGCGCTTCTGTGTCTGTTGGTAGAACGACCCCAAATCTCCTGCAAGCGCCCCACAGTCGGCCCTTTCCTCAGCCCCTAAGTACCTCAGCTGGCTTTGTTTGCGACGTCTGCTCTCGAATGTTGTAGGAATCACCGGGAAGCGCCTCCCCAGAACAAAACCAAGAAAGAACCAGAAGTTGTCTATTTGGCCCCTCTCTGGATCTCCCATTTGGCTAGACAGAATTTAAAAATTTTTGGAGTGTAGACAGGCCTTGGCTAGTCGAGGCTCGATTTCAAATTTGGTTTTAAAATGTTCACTTTTGGCGCAATTATGAGCGCTCAAAGTTGAAATTTTAACACAGAGACCCTAGGCTGACCCTTACTAACACTCGCCAGTGTTAATATGTTTCGTTTTCGGGCACTTTCATTCCAAAAGTAATCAGGCCACCAGGCTTTTCATTTTATTTATTTATTTATTTTTATTGGAAGTAACTCGAGTCTGCTTTTACTGCCCAAAACACTTTTTGATTTTAATTTTATAGATCTGCAAGTGGTTAACTTGACGTAGTGTGCTATTATTGAATGCCAAGTAAGGGTGACCGCACACCAAATTAGACAAATTAATGTATCGCGACGAAACGCTGCAAGACAAAACGTCGCATCTGGCGGAAGACCCCCACCAGTCGTAACTAGAATGAGCTTCGTTTTTTGTCGTGAGACGCCTAAATACGTCTAAATACCAAATTAGACGTTTAGTCGTATCCTGTCTCAGGGTGGCCGCACACCAAAATCGACAAAACGTCTCACGACAGGACATTTTGTCGAAACCTGCCTCAGTATGCTGCAGACGTCTCCAAAACCTCAGCAATGAGCTGAGCACCATACACCGGATGCGACGTTGCCGCGAGACGTCTTTAGGCGTCTTTAGGCGTCTCACGACAACAAAGCGAAGCTCCTTCTAGTTTCGTGTGACGGGGTCTGTCCACCAGATTCGTCGTCTCGCAACGTTTCGTCTTGCAACGACGTTTCGTCGATTTTGGTGTGCGGCCACCCTCAATGTGCTGCAGACGTCTCCAATAGCAATGATTTGATCGCCACACACCGGATGAGACACAATCTCGCGACGTATTTAAACGTATTTAGGCGTCTCACAATAACAAACGAAGCTCCTTCTGGTTAAGTCTGGTGGCCTCTCTCCACCAGATGCGACGTCTCGTCGTGAGTCAATTGTCGCCTTTGGTGTGCGGCTGGCCTTATAGGCTAAATAATACTTATTTTCAGGAAACTGAATTGCTTTTCCTTGTTCGGTAGTTAATTTAGCTTGCACTACCGAAAGAAAAGCTATGATCAGGCACAAATTTGACGACCAGCAGAGTCTGAGTACCGACTAATTTTTATTTTTTCGTGGCCATTCAATTATTTATTTTATGGTGACGCTTTCAGTCATCCAGGCAGCTTCTAATAAAAAGCATTTTTCTTTATTGTTTTGTACTTCAACTTCCATTTTGTTTAACCCTACCAAACCTCAAATTCTTACCTCGTCAAACTTGGGTACAAACAGTTGATAACGTTGACAGGTCAAAAAACAATGCAAAGTTGAAAATGGGCGAAGCTATAAAAGATAACGTTACTCCGTGGAAAATTGCATTTCGTAGGGAACACTACACATCGTACGTAACGGTTGCCCTTAAGGTGAGCTAGAATTTTTAAGACATTCTTTAGAATATAACTGAGTGAGCTTATTTTATCGTTTGTAGATGTAGACATGAAGTTACCGAATGACTTAAGATTGGTATCAATTTGGAAATTGAATATTGCTGTTAAGTTGTTGCTATTAGGAGGAGTTTTGTCTGGGAAATGTCGCCTTTTTAATAATTGCTGGTAACCCGTCCTGTCCGTCGGTATGTATAACCGTGGGTGGCTTCCTTTACTCGATTGCAGAAGACGTCGCTCATGAGCTATATCTCAGACGCCATTGCTCTTCATAATGTTGGTCCTCGCTCGTTTACGGTATTAATAATGCAGCCATTGTGAAAGAATAGGAATCTTGAACCGGGGAGAAGGTGGGGTGGGGGGGGGGGAGGTCAGGGGACTTCAAACTAAAAAGGGCCTTTTCAGCGTTCCGTGGTACGAGCGCACGTGTTACTAGCGCACGAGCAAATTTCGTTTGTTCTAGCGCATACGCAACCACGACGAACCGTGCATCGAGCGCACAGGACCGCCCGCATGTCAAAAACTCTACCGCGATTACGTAGTTTTTATCCATTTCGTGAGGTCTTTGTGAAAACTTCGTGTCAGTCATTGGTAAGTCCTGTTAATAATCATGTGAAACCTGTTCGTTACTTTCACAGTAGAATCAAGACACACACTAGTGTGTCGTCCGCCAAGATAAAACGATAACATCCAGACAATATGTATATAAGAGCATGGCGACCACTAGACACGTTGTGTCTTTACAGCAAACGTAGTTTGGCTGTTTTCAGCCATCTAATGATAAATAACTACGCGACAGAAAAGGCTGAAACTTATTTAATCGGGCGACTTCGGTCGCCTGACAACATAATAGTCACTATTAAAGACACAGCTTACCGTTTTCTTGTTGAAAAAATGAGGAGAATAACGTTGATATTTGCCTAATTACTTACTACTGGCTACTGGCTACTAGTAACGCTTTTTTTGTATCACGAAAATAAATTCTTCCATGCGGTGAATAAAGCTGGCTTTTAGCTCATTTTATAGGTATTGCCACGGAGATGTGCCCTTTTCATATGAACCTTTCTAAGTGGTTCAGGGGTTAGGGAGCTCCAAACGACCAAATTGATTGTTTTACATTGTTTTAAACATTGTTATTATGCAACAATGCTAAACTGAACATTTAATAAATCTGTTCGTCTTCATTACTAATCTAAAACAAAACCCACAAGGGTGAAAGAACCCGCCAAGTTTCAGCCAATCAAAGTAGTGATATCAGAGCCAAAACGGCTGCCACCAAGTTACTACATTAGTTGCCAAGCTAATCCCACCGAGTATTAGATCAAAGGTTAAATTAAAAACCTGACCATTGCTACTATCGGTAGCAATGGTCAAGTTTTTGATTTAACGTTTGATCTAAGGCTCCAGCATCGAGTTATATACAATAATACTACGTCGTGGATCACGTGATCTCGTTTTAGTTACAAGAGTTGCGGCGCTGCTGCGAATGGTGTCGTTCCATTTTTTTTATTTATCGCTAATTTTCTTTATATCGCTCGAAGATTCTACGGTTCTGCATCTAGGAAACGATGAAAAAGTGAAAAGGCGTCTTTAAATATGGGGCAGAATTTCTAACAAGAGTTACGAAGATGAAAGCAATAAATCTCTGTGTGTCATGAACACCCGATCTTGTTTCATATCAATAAAAATGGTCACAATATTAGCATTGTAAATTGTATTTAACTTTTTTCACTTTCCTATTTTACAGAAATTCATGAATACTGTTCCAAAATGCTTAACGGACTGGTCCGACAAGTTTGGTGTCAGTACGATGCATGTGTACATGAATAAAGATTTAATTAATCTAGCATGTTGAACGGTTGCGTGCATCTGACTTAACTGCCAAGCTTGTTGCATGCTACGTTGTTAAAAACATTTCCTGCGTGTATTTCGAGTCTTGAAATAAAGCACTCTTGTTGATGACGAAGCAAAATCTGTTGTGTGAAATTTCTTCCAAAGCAGGCAAATGATTGCAACAACTGGAGTTTTTTGGGGATATTGCTAAGGCGTTTGATGCGCCGTTTCCCTCAAGAGACTGCTTTACAAGATTGACCTAGCTGTATTCTGTAGGTGTTATAATCCTAGCTGGAATTAGAGGTTCTCAGTTGACTTACACGCACCAAGGTTGTTTGCCGTGACGCACGTATCACGTGACTCGGCTAGACCACTCAGACGGTCAAAGAACCGCTATTCTCAC
Organism: Lithobius niger; assembly: GCA_023313725.1. NCBI lineage: Eukaryota > Metazoa > Arthropoda > Chilopoda > Lithobiomorpha > Lithobiidae > Lithobius > Lithobius niger. The sequence continues at coordinate 35,442 of JAHWFP010008542.1, read as the reverse complement.
TCGTCAGTGGCTGACTCACGATGACATCCCGGCAAACAGCCTTGGATCGTGTTACAGGTTAAAACTTATTTATTGAAAGCTTTTTATTTATTACCAGCTGGGCCCGTCCCGTGCATGCTGCACGGTGATTGAATTTCCCGGACTTAACATGTGTGTGATCGGATCGAACTGAACATCTGGGAACTAACACGCTAAACACACATTGACACACTGTCCTTCTCAAGACGAGTGCAACTTAATTTCCTCTTGCACTGTTTAAAGAACAATTTTTGTAGTTTTCAGTTGTGTATCAAAATTATTCTTTGCTATATTTTCATCATAACACATTGTGCAAGAAAGCATAACGAATCGCTAGTCGACTCTGGGGAGGGGGGGGGGGTATCTGAAGTTTAGTGGTGGGCAGTTTTAACTAGCAGTTTCCTCAACTAGACTTGAGGCAAGGCAGAACGGCTAGGGACATATTACCAGAGCAGTAGATGGCCTCATTTATTTGTTAAATGATACAAAAACTCGGAATAGGACTAAGTATCCCAAACAAGCAATCTCATTTTTGGATAAAAATAAACGGAAAACAGGAGATGGATTTCTCAAGGATAATAGTGCATAAATACGGATTTATTTTTGTATTATTTGCTACATGGCTTGGCAGTCTTGTTTTTTTTTGCGTATCTTGTGTGCACTGCCCTTTCTGTTCTAGCTTCTATTTGGAGTTCGACTGGAACCCTAAATAGAATGGTTTAATGAGAACCAAGTGAACTTAAATACTGACAAAACTAAATACATTGTCTTTGCTCTCAAAAATGTCGAGACTCATGCTCCATTTAACATTATTTACCATAAGGCGGGTTGCAGTGTCAAGTGTACATGTCCCACGTTGGTGAAAGTTGAATCTATTCGTTATCTTGGTGTCATTTTAGACCAAAGGGTGTGTTGGAAACAACATTACAACACGTCTGCAATAAGCTAAGCTACTCTTTGCACAAATTCTACACTTTACGAAAAGTTGTATCATCCTCGTTCCTGAGATGGATCTATTTTGCTTTGGTACAGTCGTATCTTCAATATGGAATCACGAGCTGGGGTGGAACTTATCTTACTAACTTGAAACCATTAATTACTCTGCAAAAAAAATTATTATAGCTTTGGGCTCCCATAAATACACGACACCGTCTGCCCATCTATTAAAATTGTACAACATTTTATCCTTTAGGCAACTGTACGTTGAGAAAACCTTGGATGTGTACAAAAAAACTGTTAAACGCACAGCTGTTGCTCTTTTTAATACTAGAGCTTACAGTCAGCTCCACATTTTGATACCGAAAGCCAGACGGGAAATTCTACATAAAAGTTTTCTATATCAGGCCCCAAAGATTTAAAATGCCGTACCACTTCACTTCAAAACCATCCGATCAGCTCATTGTTTCAAATCGAAGGTACGCGAATGGATTGTTGGGCTTGCTGACCTTGAATCCCCGTTTATTATTAATGTTTAATACCCTTATTGTTTTTGTATATCTATCGAATGCTCGACTTGTGTAGATATTTACTTGACTTACTTTTTTGATTGTACTTTAATCTGACATACTTTCATATTATTTTATGCAGAATCTGTTGCCATCCATTGATAATTTTAATTATTTTCCTCGTTGGTTCTGTGTTGCACACGAGTTTACTCTGCAACACAGATTAACACTCTTACAATTTCGTTGTCGTTGTAGCTATTGAAATGCTTTGGAGTGCAATAAACTTACTTACTTACCTATACTTAATCGCCGGCCCGGGGGCATGTAATGATGGATTACCATGAAACCAGATTGGATAGGATACTCTGACTCCAAAAATCAAAAACCTGGGGAAAAAACGTTCGTTTTGACGACGAACACTATTTTCCTTGAGTGCCCAAGTGCCAAAAAGACCTCGGTCTTTCACCAAGTATATCTCCGCCAATAATGGACCAAATTGACCACAATTTTCGCCCCTTAAATAGCCCTACACTCCAGCTGCGTTTCTGCGGAAACAGAATTGTAAAATTCCATCTAGTTATTTATTTACAACAGGTTGAAAATTGTCCCAAACTGGGCCGTAGCTCTCGCAACTTCCGGTCACCATTATTGGAAAAATCATGTATATTTGTATTTATTTTTCATTGAACTTTTTAGGTAAAAAGCCTGCAAACACTAGCATAGTTGTGTAAACAGGAGGGGCTGCCTAACGGTACTTAACCTCATATGCATGTGGATACAGATATTTTAGTGTTTTATTTTTTATTGTGTTTGTCGGCCGAAATGTTATGAAAAATGTCCATCTACATCAAACCTTGTTTATCTACTTCAGCAGATAATTCAAACTTAACTAATTCGTTATAGCATTCTTACTAAGCTAGTTTATTTAATCCTTTATTATATTCTTTTGCCCCGTGAACCCTACCATCAGCTCCAACCATTTTTATTAACGGCAATTTTACTGGACACGAATTTTTATTGTACATAGTTTATTTAAAATTCTCCTTCCAACAAACTCCGACTGTGACCATACGAATGCAAACTACCTAGCTTTCCTTCAATTAAACTCCTATCTAAGATCTGAGCATCCTTCAATTAATTGCCAGACATTTTGAAAGTAAAGGCCTGTTTCACTTTGTTAATTGAGTAAAACTCAAAACTGCACCTTCTTTACACAGGCCTCGTTCCTTCAAAGCTGCTCCATCCAAACCCTTTGCAAAACCGCCAGCTCCTCCCACTTCCTATTGTTCTCTCGGCCCTCAGCCAATGAGGAGGGAGCAGCTCTTCTCGACGTCCGCGCTTGGTCTGGCTGGATCCCCCACGCTAGCATAAAAACCCCAGGCAGCTCTGAATCCTCAGCACAGCATAGCTCACAGATCTCAAGCTAGAAGGTTCATGCCGGTCGGGAGTGAAGATGTCACGGTCCAAAAGTCCATGCTGGGCATAATGGCAGTGGTTCGAATGTTACTAATTTAGCTTAAAAGTTTATCTTTAGGACCCCCCCCCCCAAATCTAAATTTATAGTTTAACTTAACTACTTCTAGTCTTGAGAATAATTTATGGTGGGCTAAGCCATCGGCATTCTGGCCCCCTGCCTGCCATAACGTAAAGGTGGTTCCCTTTCTAAAAACCAGCTTCTTTCTTGTTTATTTTAAAAGTGCTTTAATCTGAACAAACAGACGGTTTGATCTTCGTGGACTCGTTGAAACAAAACTGTGGGTGGTTTGATCTTAGGAAACAAAACTGTGGACGGTTTCGTCTAAGGAAACAAAACTGTGGAACTAATTGTAACTTAGCGGATGCACTTATACTAGAGGGAACCTGGACTGGAACCCAAGAACTTCTTCTTCTAAATGAAAATTTAAGTTGTTTTTAAGAACATAAAACGTTGTTCTTGCTTATGTAATGTGAATTTCTAATTTGTAAATTCGGTGAAAGCTATTCTAGTAAACGTTAAAATGTTAAGTGGTGTACTTTCATTTTGTCAACTGCATTTATTAAAACCAGGAGTTTTAAACTTCAGTTCGTTCCCTAGTGGATTAATTGTTTTGAGTTAAATATATTATGTAGCCCATTCTTATCTTTGAACTCCAGTTAAACAATTAACTTATTTCCACCGTTGGTGGCAGCGCAAACCGGATAGTATTAAGGTTAGGCCTATAGTTTAGGACACTGACACTTCATTCCCCATGCCGGGACTGTAGCCCATACTGTGCTTATTCACGTAAAAGTCGTAGTAAACACCAGCAACTTGGTACTAATAGCCAATGTCAACCAAAGATGTCGGGGGCGTTACAAGCACATCGGCCATCATAGCGTCCGCCGTTACAAATAACACACGGAAATATCACACCACAATTTTACGTAGCTAGCGTTTGTTTCAGATTAATAAAATAATTTTTGTTATATGCTGGATTTACTGCAAATACAGTTGTTTTTAGAACAATCAAGTTTGAAGAAAATTGCCCCCCCCCCCCACGCACGCCAGTCAGTGACCGTGACTGTAATAAAAAAAAATCTGAAGTAACTAGCCTCTGCTTTTTTACAGCATCATACCTTACGGAAGTCGTCCGATATGTATATATTATATTGTTTGGTAATGATGAGGATTTGGGGTATGTGACTAAGTTTTAGACCACGTAAAAGCCACAAAACCATTCTTCGATACCTACCATATCATGATTAATTTGCTACTGGCCCTCATCATTAATTTATC
>JAHWFP010008542.1:16311-29041 GCA_023313725.1 Lithobius niger | reverse complement strand
TTAATCGCACCGAATAATACTTTGGACGTTAAATGAAAACTTGAAGATTGCTACCGCTAGTAGCAATCTTCTAGTTTTCATTTAACTTTCGAACTATTAGTAAGTGCGATTAACTTGGCTAATAGGATTAACCTTGGCGGCCTTTCCCTGGTGGAATGATATCACTACCTTCAAAGGCCGACCGTTTTTGGAAACTTGGCGGGTTTTTCTACCAGTTTTGGTTTTGGGTGGATCTCATTTTCTCCGTGGGTTTGTATAACTGGGCAAAACGAACAAACTAACTTTGAAGAGCAACACAAACCCATTAACTTGGCCCTTGCGATGCACACACTGCGTACATGATGGGTGGATCATTTTCCTGGTATGGTTGTACCTTGCATCATTTCCTTGCGTTTAGCTTTCAAACGAAAGCATTTTTTCCGTGCATCATCAAGGTGCACACGTGCGTGTTTTGGACGCTGCGGCGCCGCTGCGGTGACTCATCCAATCAATGCACACGTGCGTTTTATTTAACGCACGTTGACGCTGCGGTGCCGCTTCGGTGACGTATGTGCGCGTTCGGTTCCCTAACCTTGTGCACAAAAAATTAGTTTGAAACCAATGAGACGATGTTGCTTTTTTCGCCTACCTCCTGAACAAAAAATATATTTTAAAACCAATGCGATGAATTTTGGTACATTGATGTACTAATTTAAGACGTACTAGGGGGAAATGTTATACATTCTTTGCAGATTAACTAAAGAATTCGGATAAGTTCTTTAATTATTTTTGAATGAGTCTATAATCATTTCTGCAGCAACATTTCATATTTCAGGATTGTTCTTTACTCACCCCAATAAACAATTCCACGTCTATTTCTTCGAAATTGGACGCCATTTTCGGTAACGCTTTTGCGGTAAACGCCGGAAGTGTGCACCGCTCAAGTCACCCAAGGTACTCAGAGAAGCAACTGCATTTTATTTAACGCTGCGGTACCGCTGCGTTGACGGGGGGAATTGCGGTGCAAAACGACCTTACGAGCGGCGGGCGGTAACGCAACGTCGACGCAGGTACGTGTGCAGTAGCCAACCGATGGCACGTAAACCAAACCTCAAATGCGGTACCGCAGCGGCGACCGTAAATGCGGCGACCGCACGTGTGCACCAGCGTTAAACTTTAGTTTGTTGCTTGTCACCTCACAGGCCAGTTCTTTGACAATTTGACACAAAAGAACTGTGTTGTGGAAACGTGTTCCTCACAACATTACTGCATCAGTAGCTCCTGCATCACAGACTTGGGGCCTTTTTACGTGGTAACTGGAGCCAATCAGTAATCAGTGCAGTGTAGACCCAACACCGTTTGAGGCTGTACGCAGATTCTGCATTTGAGGGTGGGAATAGTAAAATAAAAGTTGAAAGACTTTTTTTTCTTTTTTTTCTTCTTCCTTCACCCCCCCCCCCCCAATACCTCCATTTACCAGTTGGTTTACCTCAACATACATCCAGGCTTACATTTCTAAAGCGATTGTGAAAGCTAACACGTTCGGATAACGTTGATTTTGATATTGATGTAATTTCAGTTGAGTTTCAATATTCAATATAATAACCAAAGTCAGTTATAGAAGTGGCATCCCAGACACCGCAAGAGCAGATGCTCGCGTGTGGGTCAGAGGAACACTTATACCACGCGCAATGGCTGTTTGCCGTGACGTCACCATGAGTCAGCCAATGATGAACGAAAACAACGGCTGTTTGGCCGTCTGAGTGGACTAGCCCAGTCACGTGACATGCACGTCACAGCAAACAACCACGGCGCATGGTATAAATGCAAATCAAAATACAGAAAAAAAAAACACTGATAAAAAAATTTCAGTTCAACATTCAAAAAATAGAATTACTTGCGGCAAATCATTGAAAAAAAGTACACGACTGTAATAAAATATTATGTAAAAAGTTCAAAGATAAGAGGGAACAAAATCATGATTAATTCACGGATTATTTTTAACGGATAATTTTTAACGGATAATTGAGCCGCGTTATCCGCGTATGTCTTGAGCAAGCTCTGCCAGTAATTTCAAACTGCCCACCACTCAACTTCAGGTTGCTTCCCCCAACCCTCCCTTTGCTCCCTCCCCGATTCGACTAGCGGTTCATGATGCTCACCCTTCCACAATGTGTGATGTGTTATGGTGAAAATATAGCAAAGAATAATTTAGATACGCAACTGAAAACTGCTAACATTTTCCTTCAAACAGAAATGCAAGAGGTAGTAAACTCGTCTAGAGATGGATGGTGGCTGTGCGTTTAGCGTGTTATTTCCCCCATGTTTAGTACGATCCGGTCACACACATCATTGCCAATCAGTGTAACTGTTGGTGACCATGTTACGAATTTAGCGACACGATGAAATACTGGAAATATATTAACTAAGGTAACAGACCAAAAAATTAATACAAAATAAAGCCGTTCGTGCCCGTGCTATACAGTATGTCCCAGAAGTCCCGTACCAGTCAAATAAATCCTTAATACTTGGATATGGGTTGCTGATAATAGCATACTCGTATAGGAAGTCACCTATGGCGAATCCGATGATGCCACCCAAAATGACCTTGGAGGTCGCATTCAAGGTCATCCAATTTGTATCTCCTAACCTACGCAAGATAGGGGCATAAAGTAAATGAGAAAGTTGTGGGGGATCGTGATACTTGTACAACACAGGAAGCAGAATAAAAATCGCATGCAAAACAAGGAAGATATTGGAGAAAGAAGTTGGGTGGTGAAGAGAAGCCACCCATGGAGCAGCAGAAAATACGGAAATAGCTGTACCATCAACCTAAACAGCAACAAGGATAGAATTCTTGCCTGGTTTTGGTAATACTGTAAAATTAACGCCAGTGGCAGATTTAAGGCAAAAGGACCGGGTGGGCAAGCCCTGAAAGGATTTTTTTTAATCCTTTTTTCTTCTTCATTTCCGTTTAACCACTAGTCGGCTTTTCCATGCTTGAGTATCCGTTCTCTGCATTTACCAAAAGTAAATGCACGAATTTCCGTGCGTTAACCTGTGTGCATTTACCAGAATTTAAACCATGTGTTCATATTAGTTGAATTTGGGAATCGTACTTTTGAAGTCATGGTGTTAAGTTAGTATGAGGGGAAGAGGGAATGAATTATGTTGACATATCTGTTTCTTACTACCCGGATCCCCTTCACTTACAGACACTGTACACCGTGTTTTCCCACGCAGAGTGTGCTAAGTTAATGTGTCTTAACATCGTCGTAATTGGCGCCAATCGGTGGTATGCATTTATCAGGAAAGGGTTTAACAGGTGCGGGGCGGCGGAGGAGGGCCTTCTACCTAAAAAGGCCTTATCAGTAAAAGAATGCGATTTTTGTTCTGCTTCCTGTGTTGTACAAGTAGCACGATCCCCCACAACTTTCTAATTTACTTTATGCCCCTATCTTGCGTAGGTTAGGAGATAAAAATTGGATGACCTTGAATACGACCTCCAAGGTCATGTTGGATGGCATCATCGGATTCGCCATAGGTGAATTCCTCTACGAGTATGCTATTATCATCAACCCATATCCAAGCATTAAGGATTTATTTGACTGGTACGGGACTTCTGGGATACACTGTATAGCAAGGGATCTCATTATTCCTAATTTGTTAGCAAAGCAGAAATATCCGATCGTTTGATGCCCAACGTGAGCCTCCCTCACATGCAGTATAAACTTGTAATATAATTATTTCACGGTATTGTCGTTTCCCTGCTTACTGGTTATCCTTAATGCTTAATTTTTAATGCTTCACGAATAGTCTTGTTAAAGGTGCATATTCACCATATGACAGGCTGCATCGAGAGCCGTGTACCATTATTTAGTTCTACGCAGCACTTACTTTCAACAAGCGAAGGAATGCGCAAAGAAATTTCTTTTTACACAACAAACAAGAGCACGTGCCCCCGTAATTATTGAATGTAAAGTTGCTGCATCTACGTGCAGTAGTGAGAAAGCTGTCAAGGTTAACCATATCACTGTTACTAGATGGCGCTCGTCTAGCGGATTAAAATTTGCGCCGTATGCTTTTCATGAATCAGTGCTCCCTTGTCGTGAAATTTCAACCAATCAGAACAAAAATAAATACACATGCAAACCTATTTATGTTGCCTTTAGGACTTATATGTCAGACTGACTGAGCGCGGAATCGAACCCACGACCTTTGAAACCAAAGGCCGAAATCCTACCACTGATCCATACTGACGGTGGCGAATGGACACGTATGTTTATATGTATATATGCACGTGGTAAATGCTGCCTATGGACGTTTCCTTTAGGCCGTGTCAGTATGGCTCAGCGGTAGGACCTCGGCTTTTGATTTCAAAGGTCGTGGGTTCGATTTCCCGCTCAGGCAGTCTGACATATAAGTTCAAAAGGCAACATAAATAGGTTTGCATCTATATTTATTTAAATCTTGTTGAGCCTTTGGCTTTTCCGTCCTTAAATCAGAACAAAATGTCGAACGTTGTCTGTCCCAAACAGACAAACACACAGCCACACAAAATCCAATTTCAGTTGAGCATTTTTTCTCGCACGCTTCGCTCACTCTGCCTGTCAATGCATTTGGTTGAAATTTCGTGGCATGGGAGTTCTTCATGAAAAGCATGAGTTCGAAGATGAAACTCCCACCTCAGTATTTTCAGAGGTGTATTCAGGATTTCAGCCGATTTTCAGTAGCCAATTTTCAGTAAACCGCTGTAAGAGACCCAGACCAATAAAGCTACTGGCTCCGAGCACTAATGAACAACACAAGGGCATCTGTCAAAATGTTCCATACGTAAAGGTACACTCCACCTGCCTTATAGCAGCCATCCACGCATGTTACCTTCGCACCGTTTTGCGAGACTGTGCGTAGTAATACAAGATCAACTAAGGCCAGCTAAGATAGTAGCTGCGTTCCTCACAGCGAGAAACGCAGCTACTATCTCAGTTGGCTTTTGACGTAGTAGACGAAACAGCTTGAACGCAAAAATTGTGTCACCTCAAACTGGAATAACCATTGTCGGAGATTGGTCGTTTCGTACCTCTATAAGTATAGTATCTCTGATTAGGGTTTCATATATGAGAGCCCTGGAGTCTTCAGGTACGGACGTGTCTACCCTGGAGCAATTTTTTGCCCCATTCTTCTGACAGGCTAACAGCAAAGGCAATATCGAGTTGTCAAGATTGTTGGCTTTTGTTTGAACAGATTTAGAGAACAAGTTGTCAGGATTACCAATGACATTTTAAAGAACGAAGAGATTTGCAACAAAGAACATCGGAAGCAAGCAAGGAAGAAAGTCAAATATATGTTTCCTCTTCTGCTCTAGTTGCGACTCACGGAGGAACATATGTCAACAAAAGAACTCCCTTCTAGGCATTCTGTGACAAAGATTCGCATTTTTCCTTGTTTTGCAGTGACGTTATGAGCAACAAGGAACAAAGGACACCTTACGGAACAACAGGCGTTGCTTCAACTGTTTCACACCGTACAAGTCAGAGTGTTCGAATACCATCTCTGTAGAGTTTGTCAAAAGTCGCATCATTCATTGTTGTTCCCTAAAGGGAAGTTCAAGAGTTAGAGAGAACAGTTCAGTGTTCAATTCCTCGCCTTTTTAGCTGGTTTATTTGCTTCGTCTTAGCACCAAGTATCCAAGATGAAAGTTTTCTCCGTTCGCTCATGCTTTTCACGCATGCCTGCCTTTGATATATTGAAATATTAGGGACCAGTCAATATTTATAGACGGGGGGCAGGGAGCCAGCTAAATCATGGGGGGGGGGGGGGCAAAAAAATTTGGGGAGAACCCGAGGGGGGGGGGAACAAATTCTAGGGCCAGTCAAGGAGTCGGGGGGCATAAACATTTTCCATTCAAGGTAAACATTTGAATATTATGCCTAAATATTTATATAGCCTAAATATTTATACAGAATATAATCCCATTTTTGCCAAGGCATCTAGAGCAAAGCATTGCTTAGCCAACAAAACGTTCAGACCTCGTTCTCTTGTTGGAATGTGTTGCCAGTTTTCATTAAGTTCAATCTGCAGTGAATTGATGGCCCGACTGATGTACTTCGATGCCTTCAGCGAAACAGTTTCACACAATGCGCTGATGCCAATACTTCTAAAAATTGTCCACACAAACTGTTGTTACGAATCCGTTTGCGTTGTCCCAATTTCCGAATGTACTCCTTCTTTTGCTGGCTCTTCACTGATTTATGCATGTTTTCTGAAAGTCCAACAAAAATGTGTGATGCACTTTGAATTTGAATTTTATTGAAGGTAAAGGCCTGTACAGCCATGCACCCTACATCTAAAACCAATACAGCATGACAAGACAAAATCAGCGAACACATGTGAATCAGCGAATTAGAACAGAATAGCAAATAGCGCAGCCACAGCAAATGATGCCAAACCCACACCAGGGATACACAGGATACATGCAAGGATACAACACCACCCTTTCCACTTCCAGCGTGTAGCCTCAGATAAGCTTGTTGGTAGCATGACAGTAAGTCACAATCACCCAAAACTTTGACCGCGACCTGGGACCAATCACCCCAAGGGCCTCACGAATGTCGCCACCAAAGTTAAACCTAGAAAGATAGGTGCACCTAGGACCATGCCAGACGGGACACTCAAACAGAAAATGAGATACAGCCTCTTCGAAACCACATACACAATCCTGGCCGGATGTCCATCCTAGCCAGAATGCATGGCTCCTCAACCGTGTGTGACCAACCCTAAGCCTAGACAGCAGCCTTGCCGCATCAAGAGAGAGAGGCGACAAGGAACTCAACGGGGCAGTGGACGGGTGGATCGCATGGAGCACCCGGCCCATTGCACCCGCTGCCCATTCATCGTCACAATCCACTTTCTTGCTTCGATGCAATAATGTTGATAGCAGTTTTAATTTGCAGATGTAAATTCCAAATTCGCTATATGTTGTTTACAATAGTTAACTTGCTCGAAAAGGTAAGCATTCTTTCACTGTTTCTTCTACTGTTTCTTGGATCTTCGGAGAAAGTGGAGAGGTCCTGAGAGGGCCCATATGGCTTTGCGGCCATGTATGGGTTGCCACTGGGCACCAGATCCGGCCTAACCCCAGACCCAGCACCTAGCTTTCCCGCTAGCAGAAGCCGAACTGGATGCTGCAATTGCGTCCGGTAATGTTGGTGGGGAGCCTGGAATTGACAAGGCTCCCCACCTACGGGCAGTTGGCGGCCCTTAGCGGTGAGGCTCGTGGAGTCTGTCTAGCTTTTCTTCAGACGAGGATTGAGGGGCTCCGACCCCGGCAGCATGGTTGTTTTCGATCCAACCTTGGCATTAGGCAAAGGCCCGTTCCTCTGTGGTTAGTTACCGGTCGATCACCTTATTGTCATAAGTTCGCAAGGTTTATGAGCACATGCTGGGAAGTTGCCTTGAGTCACATCTAGAATGCGGCAACTGGTTTTTCGATAGGCAGTTCGATTTTTGCAAGCACAGAGGTGCACAGGACGCAGTCCTTTTCCTGGAGTCGAGTGTTAGAGAAGCCTGAGAGGATCTAGCAGCATCGTCATTGTGGTCTTCCTAGACATTAAGGCTGCGTACGACACTGTCGACCTCGCCTGGGTTGAGGCCTCCCTGTGGTAAATGAAATTCAGTGGGTGTCTCGTCCGGGCCATTCTTAGTCTCCTGTTTCGCAACGAGGGTAGACGGTCATTCGTTGGGCATTGCCCGAACTGACTGTGAGCTGCCGCAGGGCAGCTGCCTAAGCCCGTGGTTTTTTGCGGTAGCATCAATGAGGTCCTGGTGGAGCTAACCCTATCCTCCAACGTGGTGGCGTATGCAGAATACGTTGCCATGTGGATTGTGGGCCGCGAGGTGCACGCCCTTTTAGAGGCATTGGAGGCCTTTCTAGAGCGTGGGCAGGGCCTCTTACAACTAGGGAGCTGACCCTGTCTCAACACAAGACCGAAGTTGTTGTTTTCTCCACGGCAGCATTTGTACTGGTTACTCTGAAGGTTGGTATCACCCAGGTGACGGCTTCCCGGTCGGTCCGCTATCTTGGCAACCAGCTCGACTGTCAGTTGTCCTGGGCTGAGGAGACGGATGCAGTGAGAGACATGTTACAAGTGCAGCATAGGACTCTTCAGGCTCCTTGGGTCTAACAAGTCACTCGCGAGGAGAGCAATACAGTTATCCTTCTACAGGGTCTTCATCAGGGCATCAGCTGATTTCCACTTCCCTCTCCTGGCCGGGAGCCGGAAGGCTACGGACAAAGTGCAGATGACCGTGATTACCTGTCTTCAAACGGTCACTGACTGTTGACCATCACCCCTCCCCGGTCCCAGCTTTGCTGGTAGACTGGTAGAAGCTGGAGAACAACCATTGCACATTAGGGCAAGGGAGCACCCGGTGGCTCTCTGCCTTCGGGCGGTGGGTAGGGGTGTCTCAGATCTCTGGCCAGATTCTCTGGGACTATGGTATGCTGAGCCCACGAGTGTGTGAAGTCCTCGGTTCGTTAGGCCTGGGTGCCACGTTGCTTGATGGGGAGGGCATAATGTGTTTCCGGATGCCGGTCTTGGTGTGGTCGCTTCGCCCTTGGGTCTGGTGTGAAGGCCTCTTTGATATGTCAGCCTGCAGAGGTGAGTGCGAAGGGAATAATCAGCATCTTCTGTGATGCGTCATTCTGTCAGAGGTCCTGGTCTGGGGGATCGGTGTGTTTGTACAAGACTTTAAGCTCTGCATCTCGCAGCGGCTCCAGGACATACCATCGAGCTTCGTTGGGGAGCTGTTCGCAATTTCTGAGTCTCCGGACGTAGGGCTGGATCTGGGGGTTCCCCGGTTCGGAGTCTTCTCAGACTCTGCGGCACGTGTTAAGTTCCTCCAGCGGTCCTTCCGCTCTTAAATTTGGCCGTGTACCAACAGCTTGCGCTGGAGATTGGTGTCAAGCTCTTCCAGGCACGTTGGGAAGGGAGCGCGATCAGGAGCCGGCGGGTTCCAGGTCACCGAGGTATCCATGGCAATGAGACGGCTGATCTCCTGGCTATGAGTGGCATTTGTGGTGCTGTGGAGCCCTGGGACCTGTGAGTGGTCCTCCGTTCACTCTCTACCGCTGCATGGCAGATGGAGTGGGATGGCAGCAAGAAGGAGTGGCGTCTGCATGCCCTGAATCCGTTGGTCGTCGCCTCGACCGCCCTCAGACATCTCGCCCGGCGAAACGCGAGTCTCCTGTCCCGGTTGCAGACTGGTCACACTCTTCTCAACGAACACATGATCAGGCTGGGGTGGCCTGGCTTCCCCACTGTGTGGGAGTGGAGACGTGGATGTGTCAGTGGTTCACTTCCTTCTGGAGTGTCAGAGGCGGGCACAATTTCGGTGTATTGGGTTCAGGCCATGCACAGACTTGCGAGAGGTCTTGGGAATACCTAGGGAGGTTGGGCTTAGGACGCGTATCCGGGTACTTCTCGCTTTTTTTTCGGCGACCGGCCACTTCAGGGAGTGAGTGAGTGGCCCACCTGAGGGTGGTTTGGTATGTTGATATGGTGGTTTGTTGGATAGAGTAAGCTAGTTTTAAGATTTAGAAAGAGTTTATAGCTCTTGGGCTGTGTAGTCTCTTGTAAGTTTAAATAAATAAATAAATCACATCGATTAGCAACATGTTTAGAAAGCGTAGGTTAAAAAATGCGTACTGGGATGATAAAAGAACACTAAAAAGCACTACGCATTCAACGAGATAAACAGTACCTTATATTTCGAAGCAAAAGTTAGAAACTGGCTTCTTTTTTTAAAGAAAAAAAACACAAGGTTAAACACCACACTTCACTCAGCCTGCCATCTTAGAAAACTAAAACTGCCTTCTTGGTTTTCACTCATTACCAAAATGGCAGGCTGAGTGAAGTGTGGTGTTTTAATCTTGTGTTTTTTTTTATTTTTTTTTAACATGTCTTTGAAAAATGAAGCCAATTTCTAACTTTTCCTTCGAAATATAAGATACTGTTAACTCGTTGAATGCTAGTGCTTTTTAGTGTTCTTTTATCATCATGTTTAGAAAGACTCGTGCTTATCGGAAATTTCTTTTTATTTTTATTTGTTTATTTGAGTACTACACGGCCTGTGAAGCCATACACTCATGCCTAACCTAACTTAACCTAACTTAAAATTTCTTTTTCTACTTGTTTCAACAAAGCAAGCCCTTGTGAACCCTCTTTCGTTTTGGTAACAAAGTATCATTATCTGATAGAAATTTTCCAAACGCTGCAGGATTGTCTGAAAGAAGAAAACCAATACGTTTTCCCCAACTTACTTTCTTTCATGCTTCCTGCGGTTACACGTTGGTTCGTAAATTGTTCTAACTTAGTTTAAACCTAACCCATAGGTATTTACGAACCCCAAGTCCAACACCAGGTGATTCATTGTACCTTGAGCAACAGGAAATACTGGTAGTTAAAGCACTTGGGAAATGTCGCCAGGATTAACCTAATCCGGTCAGGCTAACATACCTATAAGGTATTTCTAATTGCGTTCTTTATATCAAACCTTTCCTTGGGGGTTCCCTCGGTTCGATGTAGACTCTTCCCTGGAAGCTATTTTCGACAAGTGATGAATTCGTGCCAAACAAACATCAGTCTTTCTTCTATATTACATCATTCTCTCTCGAGTTCCGGCTTACGTCATTCACGAGGACACGACGCTGAGATATAGTTTTGACGTGAGGGATAGGCAAAAGTGATTTGTTCGCTCATTAAAAAAAGAAGTTCGGAAATATCCTTATGCGAAAAAGTTGCCAGCATGTGTTTGTATAACTTGACAGTTTCCTGTTTTCGTGTCTTTGTTTCCGCAGGTGGTTCGCATTCAGCTGTGGCATTCATTTGACATTCTGCAAAACATTAAAACGTTTCACAGCTCGGCCTACGTTTTAATCTGTGTTCTGTGAAACCTGAACTCGTCAAACACGAATAGTGCTTTGCGACGTGGCATCCAACGGAGCAGGTGGGTCGTTGCTTTTCGGCTGCCATTTCTGCCTCTTTTGAGGGGAGAATTGGCGGTTTTTATCCGTTTTAAATGTATGTTTTATGCTTTTAATATAGGTTGACTTAGTGGCTTTTGCCATGCTTTAATTTTATTGCTAACCTGAAGACGAAAATTGTTAATTTTCGAAACGTTGTTTATATTTTTATGTAGCACTGCTTGGTTTGCCTTCACATAATAATAAAGATTGAGTGGTGGCAGAGCTCAGCTCCGTGTGACATATGCTGATGCGATCGGTTGCAGGGGACCCTGGGGCGAAGTCCCTGCCAGACTCTCCGTTCGGGTAGTGTGGAACTGCCATTCTTCTTCCGAACATACGCAAAACCAGCAATGTAAGAGTTTAAAGATAAAAATGTAGTCAAGTGTACAAATAAAATAATAAAACACAGTACGGCGTTTCAGGGATAAATGCACCCCGTTATCAAGTGTGGCTTTCAGATCAAAGGCTTCGTACAATAAGAAAAAAAAAAGAATCATGTTATGGTAGAGATTCCTAATAAAATAAAATTTTTTTTTTTTTAAACAAGAACTTATGCATTGCGGGTCGAAGTAGCAGATACAGAACCCAGCAAGACGACCTGTTCCTTGTGAGTGCATGTTAGAAGTGAAGCCGGGTGGAGAAGTGAAACCTCCAGACCTGTTCTCAATCACATTTTACCTGAAAACAGAAACATGACAGAATACGTTCCCATAGTAAAACAGTTGGGGCTATCTCACTTCGAAACATGAAGAACTGCCACCCCCGCCCCCTCCTGCTCACCTTGAGTATATAATGCGCGATAAAACCACCCGGCTTCACTTCGAACCTGCACTCGCAGGGTTGGTCGTCTTGCTGGGCTTCTTACTGCATTCACTATTTCGGCCAGTTTCAATGTATTGTTTTAAAAACGTATTTTTTTTTTAATTTTTGTTTTATTCAGAGTCTCTGCCATGACATGATTCTTGTTTGTGCTTTTATTTTTGTACGAAGCCTTTGAGCTGATATCCACACTTGAAAACAGGGTGCATTCATCCCTTAAACGACATGTTTTATTGTTTTACTTTTGGACTATTTGGCTATATTTTTATCTTTGAAGCATTCTTCTGAAGCTGTGAAACTGTTCCGGCCCACTATCAACAATCTGTTGATCCCTGTTATGATCGAAGGCTTCCTGGTTCGAATCCCCGGGTAAGTTCCCTCACCTTACTTTTTTTGTGCTTTAATGTCTGGTATGGTCTTATAAGGCCACTAAATGTTAACATGGAGGAAAGAAAAGAGATGGAGCTGGCATGACGTCACAGCTACGCGCTACCTGCTGACGCCAGTTGGCGGAGGGAAAGTCGCGTGGCCGCCATCTTAGTTAGTTCAACACTGCTTGTCTGCAAGCGTTGGCAACGCACATTTCTTCCATATCTTTTCAATTTTTTCGATGAAAGTACAAAAAAAAACTGTCTCAGTAATTTCAACTTAAAAAAATAGCAATCCCAGACACAAACAAAATTCAATTACAGATTCTTGGGTTTTGTTAATGCAACGTTTAAGGTTGCATTGAATATTTTTTCAACGTTTAAACTTGTTGTGAATTAAGGAGTTTTAATAAACGTAGCCTAAACTTAACGAAAGTACTAGACATTCAAAAAAAATATTGCACTCTCCAAGAAAAATCGTAGTAACCGAGGCTTCTTTTGTGGTTTCCTCATCTGAAAGTTATACAAATTGTGGAAT